>JARYHS010004306.1:0-11622 GCA_031002005.1 Vandiemenella viatica
TGGTAGCTTCGGAGCAGACTTCCATAGAATGAGGTCCTCCGCACTTGTTACATCTAACGAGGCTCCGGCAATTCTGTATCTTATGACCAAACCGCAAACACTTTTACACATAATCACTGGCGATATATACGGCTCGACTGGGCAACGTGTGCCAAGAATAGATACATAGGGTGGTAGGTATTGCGCTCGAAAGATAATAAACAAACCGGAATAGGTGCGCGTTCTTCGCTTTCTGGTGGCTGTGTTTCTTGGTAAGCGTTTGACTGTATACAGGACAAACAGAATCAATTTCCTCCTAATTCCCTTTCGCTCAGAGAGGTATCCACGTTTCTGATAATTCCAAGTTTATGAATAGAAAATTCGGATGTAGGCTTCCAAATTTTTTGATGTCATTACGGGTATTGAACACAGTAGATTTGCTCGCTGCTGCTGTTTCATTTCGATTCTGAGTCTATTTTTTCCTAGTGAACTGATGTTTACTACTTCTTGCTTGATTGAGCATTGTACTGAAATATTAACTTTCCGAATGCAATTGGGTGAAGCATACCTACGTTTTGGTCTATGCTTTCGACAAACACGTAGAAGGGGCCTACGTCTAAGTTCATTGTACCTATTATTTTTTGCTGGGATGTTTTGGATTTTTTAGTTGGCGGCGATGTGTTTACAGGGGAGAGTGGGTTGGTTATTGTCCCCGTAATATGCGGTTTTGGGTGTGTTTTCATCTACTGCTGCCATGTTAGTTGCTGCCATACAAAGTCTTTTATTGGGCTGTTCACAGTTATCTGGGATGTTGGACCTATTGTCATCTGCCGGGTGCATCACTATGGCTGCTGCAGTACCTGGTATCATGTGTTGCATCTGTGGGATGAGCTGTTCGGCGTGCTGTTTTCTTCCACTGTTGTGAAGTCCATTATGACGTTCCCGTCTGGCGGAGGCTCTTGTTGGTATGACATCTGTGTGAGGTTGGATGTTGTGGCTGTAGACATCTGGTAGGTGTCTTCGTTGTAGCAGGTCTCCAGTGCTTGGTGGATGGACTGGCCCGTGTCCCGGACCGTATCCATTAGGGATCGTCCTCCCTGCGCTGCTTTTACGCGACACTCGTTAACGTTCGGCTACAACTTTGCTTTTATATCACGCACTAGTATGATCTGCTGTTCTAGCGTAAACACGGCTGTTGACCGTACACGGAAGTTGACTTGAACGCGGAAACTTGGAGCACGATGTTCACTGCTTCACGTCTCGCGGACGACTGTCGAAGAATACTTGTTCAGTAGAGTTAGCTCAAATAAGGTGTGTGTGTGTGAATATCATCATCTGTACTCGAAATACGTCCTTTTTCGAATCACGAGCATATATAAACACAGCGAAAGCCATTTGCCGAAAATAACAGAAACAACTCAACTTCATATAAAACATTATTAAAGTTACGTTATCATATTTACAGGACCGGTGAAAGTGTTGAAAAATAGCGTTGAACTAATATATATTAGTTAATACAAATTTCGGCAATTACTCCTCAACTTCATTATACTGTCAGTTCTGTCATTGCATCTGGTAAATGTTCTACTCGTACTATTTTACTATCAAATGAATTAATTAATATTCCGTAATAATGGAGCTATTTCTTAAAAACTGGAAGTGCACGTTTTGGAAAATTGATCTGCCTCCATCTGTTGATTTGAATACTTTGCGACCTTCGTTTTCTGTGCCGTTCCTTTCATCCCACTTCAGTGCTTCGCACAGTTACAGCATTACAGAATTTCAATTCACACACAGATAGTTTGATAGTCTTTGTGTGGTAGAAATGTTTTCAATTTTTTTTTTTATTTTTTTTTTGCAAGTGTCTTACTGATTTCCCCTTGCAAACTGCCTCAGTGTAACCCTGGGGATATGCGTACCACTGATTGAGAACCACTGCCTTAAGGATTTCAGATCTTAAAGACTTTGTGTATCATTAATCCTCCAACCATTATCCACTCATTTTTCTATGCATATAGGTAACCGCTTAGTTAGTTTTTCGAAGAAAAGGTCATTTCACTTTTACCAATCCAACTTATTCTAGTTTGAAGAGCAATCAACCTTTTACTTCAAAAGTTAGACATAAGAATTTTATAATCTCAACTGCGTATGGAATTAGCCAACGTCACTAACTGTAACGTTGAGATCGTACTTTTTCCAAGACCAATCTTCCTAGTAGAAAATGCTTTGGTAGCCCCAATCGCGAACAGAATTAGCATGCCTCTTCAAATTCCCGTCGACTATCAAATTTGGTTTTCCATTTTTCTCAAAATCTTTGACGATTAATGCCAGGATGATTCCTGTAAAAGCATTGATCAATTTATTTCGTATTCTTTGTTCACAATTCTCTCCTACATTTACTTACTTCGACTGCATCGAGGCTTTTAGCCCTAAATATTGAAAATGGTTAATGTGTGTAAAAGGAAGAACTGATACGCAGTTTGCAGAGGAGAAATTATAATTCCAAAATACTATCAACATCTTACACCATAACTGCAAAATGAAAATTTGAAATGTACAGAAATTATATGCACTAAAAACTCTATTGACAGCTAGATGAAAGACATGGTTTTAAATCGTCGTTCATAAAACGACAGCTAAGTATCTCATTATTTCATCGATATCTGAAAATTTATTTTGGATGGATTTAAAATATTATGGTTTATTAGGTGGGTTCAGTGGCCAGAAATGATTCTCGTTGAATTTATCTGCAACGCTTCACAGTACCTAGTATTTAAAAGTTATTCACACATCTAAACGAGATAATCAGTTATCATTTTGTAAACGATTCTAATCCAACAGTATTCCTGACAAAAGTTTTACAGTTACAAAATTTCTTTTTAAATTGCTTTGTCTAGGCTATAATGAAGGAGATGTAGTTTTATCTTGTATACGATGGAACAGAAGTCAGAAGTTACATAGAAGGAAATTCCCATTGTTTCGCGCCAGAATACATCCTCGTCGAATACTTCTATTCAAACTTAGGTCTGCTTCAGTGTGAATTGTTACATCAGCCACAACTAGACATTTGATTGACTTGAGAAGGCATCAATTATGACTTTGCATGAAAAGCGACATTCAAACGGTTTTATTGCTAGAATTTGAGAGATCACAGATAAACAATGGCAAGGTTGTTGAAAGAAATGGAACTTCATAGAACAGTCCCACACAATCATACCCCGTAAAACAATATCTGCCCAGGATCTACCGCAGCTTCCCTTCTTATAAAACATTGCAGTTAAATATACACTAAACATTGTTGTCTGCAGTAGAATAATCGTCTACAAGGCGTTGCGAATAGTTCAGTGATTAAGTCAGATATTTACATTTGCCCAACAACAGACACAGACGCAGACGCAGACGCAGAGTAGTAGAAGGAGGATGAGGAAAATCACATGCATGATAATTTCCTTGTCCTGTGGGCCTCCGGAATTGTCATCCGTGTTAGCAAACCATGACCGCAGACATGTTCACAAATTTCTTCACTAGAGTCCCGACCAAGACACTCAAGCTAGCCCTAGCGGTATAGGGGGTAGAATGCTATCATCGCATTTTAAGGGTAGCCGATTTGAGACCGTCCTCCCACATGGGTAGTGTAGTGTAGTGTTCATATTGTGTTGGCTTCACTATAGTGTGCCAAATTACCTCTGCAAAACCTGACACAATAGTCAGAAAAATACAAACTGAATCAGGCTGAATGGTCACAAAAAAACGAAGGTCGCAAATTATTCAAATCAACAGATGGCAGATCAATTTTCCAAAACGTGCACTTCCAGTTTTTAAGACTCCATTATTACGGAATATTAATTAATTCATTTGATAGTAAAATAGTACGAGTAGAACATTTACCAGATGCAATGACAGAACTGACAGTATAATGAAGTTGAGGAGTAATTGCCGAAATTTGTATTAACTAATATATATTAGTTCAACGCTATTTTTCAACACTTTCACCGGTCCTCTAAATATGATAACGTAACTTTAATAATGTTTTATATGAAGTTGAGTTGTTTCTGTTATTTTCGGCAAATGGCTTTCGCTGTGTTTATATATGCTCGTGATTCGAAAAAGGACGTATTTCGAGTACAGATGATGATATTCACACACACACACCTTATTTGAGCTAACTCTACTGAACAAGTATTCTTCGCTTCCTCAGAGCCACTGGTAAATAAACACTTCCTCGACACGTTTGTTACATCGGTTACTTCCTCCTTGCCTCTGACCTGCAATTTCCTCGAGTGAATTCTTCTTATGTAATAACCACATGTAGTGTTAAAGATATCACGTCCTACAAACTCAACTGAAATTAAATACTCCTCCGTGTGTACTAAAGAACTTCACTATAGTCCGCCCACTTTCCAAATTTTGTATCTTATTATCCTTAAACCCTTATTAGCACGCAGTCATGTTGCTAGCTGGCAACAAATAAAAAATATTTTTTGGCAAGCGGGGTGGATCTGTGAGAGATTTTTGAAGGCGCTTTTGTCTCAAATATTTAATGGCATTCCCGCGATAGACATTCATCTTTCTGTGAACTGACTTATTTCCAAATGTTTTTTGCTCATACAAGTGAAAGACACAACACATACAAAACACTTACTTTAACTCCCATGCCCCAGGCCGGAATCGCACCAGTGACCGACAGTTCCGGTAAAACTCCAGGACACGGATTCAAATCTTCGTCCATCCATCCGGATTTCGATCTTGCATGATTAATGGAAATCATCTCGTGAGTGTCGAGATGGTTCCGTAAAAATCCCATGGCTGAGTTCCTTCCCGATCGATGCCCCCAGTCCTTTTTCTCCCTCTAATGATTTCGACATCGACCAGATCTAAGGAAAAAACACCATACTGGCGACTATTCACATGTGGAAGAAGCACTCGAGTCCCTCCGCTACCGTAGTCGACGGTTGAATGAGATAAATCCAACAAGGAGTACGTCCAAAACGCACCTCAGAGATGTAATATTTTTATTTGAGAACTTTTTGTGATGAAATCGTGGTGGCAAGTGCATTTTTTTTAACCCACATTGATATTGGCAACATTTTTTTTATTTTTTTAAAGTTTTAATTTTTTTACTTTTGGCATTACAACACATACATCGAGGTAATTTGAAGCAAGAAAGGACTGGGGAAAAAACGGGGATGGATTCGGAGAAGGTCTTTTCAAGGCACCTTCCAGGCATTCGCAAGCATTTAATACAACAGTGAAAATAAGTAAAGAAAACAACAGCTTAAACCTTAAATTAATTCAGTATCATAATTTTTAAAATTGTGATACTTATGTTACAGACACTAATATTAAAATTAAAACTGGAGTAAAAAATTGCTATCTTATTGGACTGAATGGTACGCTTGTCTTATAAACTTCTGTGTAGTATTTTATATAGGAGGCTAAAAAGAAATGAACAAAAGGTTAAAAAAAAAATGCTTCCACAGAGTCTCGTACCAGCTCCCACGCCTTAGTTTACTACTCTGTCGGTTTTCCTACTACGCCACCACCGACGAACGGTTGGATGTTCCTTCTTCGATTGAGACTTGTACTCTGCCCAAATATCTTTGATGACATGGAGAAGAGGAAGGGCAAAATGATGTTTGGAAACGGATCATGATGTAATACAGGGATAAGATCGCTGAATGCCGGAAAAGAGGTGTGGCAGAATAGTTAATGAGAAGTAAAAACATACACTGTGTTAGCTTTCAGTGTCTTGTCCAGCCTCGCTCCTCATCGATAACAACACGGATTTTACTGTTCATGGAAAAAAATGAGGCGTGACATAAACCACGATTTTCGGCCAGTTCTTTCCATGCGTCATAAATGCCACCGGGTCGTCGGCACATCCCCCTTTTCTTTTATAATTCTGACCATTTCGGCCCAAATATTTTCTGTGTTTCAGCGCTCTTGGGTGATCAATCAATTTGCAGCATTTCGGGGTGTTCGAGGAATCCCCTCTGATCTAGACGGGACTGGTGGACTGGTGACCAGTCATGGTGGAACATGATATCCCCTTCCGGAAATCTCTGCCTCACAGATGGCAACATCACGTTCTCCAGAAATAGATATATAGGCTGCGGAATTAAGACGGCCGTCCACCTCCCACAGCACACCGCAACCTGCAGCAGAAATCCACGCCCAGACGGTAACAGAAGCATTACCACTTTTGCGGCTGTGGTGAATGTAGCGTTGGTCAAATCTTGCTTCACGTGGGCGGTACACCACCAGATTACCCGCAGATCCCTTCGTAAACACCTTCTCATCACTGAAGACGACATGTCTCCATTAATCAGGACACCTGGCAGCATTATCAGATGCGAAGATTAGGCCACTCCTTAATCGCATCACGTCTGGCTTGCAAACCTTTTTCTCGTAAGCTCCTTGTGGTTGTTTTAGTGCTTATGTAGAGCCTTAAGTTATACGACAACTGTCATGCACTTAGAAACGGAGAGTTACGGCAAAGTCTAACAGTTTTTCGATCCTGGTCAGTTGTTGTTTTTCGTCGAGCAGCACTCTGTGTTGGGCCTCTCTGAGACATTTCTTTCGTCTTCATATCTCCGTATCCACCTTACCACGGCAGATTTGTGCAACTCAAAGGTTGTAGCTACTGAACTCTTTGAATGCCCTTCTTCATTTCCTGCCCCCCCCCCCCCTAATCAGCGTCACTTCAGCTATTCGTTTTCGTTGTTGCAACGGAACACACTGTGGCAGATTGTAGTTTGAAAACAAGTGGCGCAGAGGACGAGGAAGTCTTCTGACTCAAACGATGCCTGTTTCCTTGTATTACGACTTCGCGAATCGTTTGTCATAGTACCCAAGACAGAATTGCATCTTCATTCATTAGTCTTGACGAATAAATACGCAATTGAAATTTTTGAACCATTCAAATTTTCCGACATGAATACTGCTAATTTGGGATTTTTACATAGTGATAATGGCACATTATTTCATATTGATGTGTGAATAGATATTAAACACTAGGTGACGTGATGCGATGCAAATTCATACAGCAAGAATTGACTATGAACCCTAAACCCACCTAGCAACTCAGAATGTTTTTGAGGTTATACAAATTAAATCCTTCAAAAGTCGATGAAAAATCTGCTCTTCATGTAGCATCACATATTTGTGAATATGGCATTTCGAATTCAAAGGATCATATTTCCTGCATATTTCAATTTTAGCTTTTGCGGTTATGTTAGTGCCGATCGATGGTACTGAGGAATTCATATTTCTCCTCTGAAAACCACACATTCGTTCTTGTGTTACTTGCCTCTGTTTTGTGCTTAAGGCTTTCGCCTCGTTTACATCTAGGTCATTAGAGATGGGAGTGGATTGGAGACAAAAACGGGAAGGAATTCGGCCATTGCCTTTGAATGAACCCTCCCAGCGTTCGTCTCGACTGATTTTGTGAAACCATGGAAAACTGAAATCGGGATACCCGAAGAGGGAATTGAGCCTGCTTCATAATTATTCTCACAATGAAGCCTACCGTGAAAGTTTATACTAGGAAAGACAGCAATGAGAAAAGATTTATATTAGCTAGTCAAACAATTAGCGATGTTCACTAACTGCACATGCAGCTGAAATTTCTAAATCCTTTTGTGTGTGTATTGGAGGAAATAGGTGATTTCTTTTTAAAGTCGAATATTATGGATTCATAGGATAATCATACTTATCTGAAAACTAACATCTACGTGCCTGTGGTTGCTATGTGGAACATCTGACTAAACGTAATTCTGAAATCTGTAGTGGATCGAACATTTCCGCGTCTTAGAAAACAACTATGACAAGATTACTTTATGTTATTGTTCAGAAAACGATCGTTCGTAACGTATATATTTTCTGTTCTCCTATGATGATTTCCTCTCTTGAGCTGTGTCAGATACAACGTTCAGGGATAAACACAGAGCAGGTAAATAAAGTTGAGGAAAATCGCTCCCGGAAGTAGCTGAAGCACCTTGGATTTATCATCTGTATTAGCCATCGTGATTGCAATCACGTTTCCACATTCTTTTACCAGAGAACAGACCAAAATATTTAAATCTAAAGATCGAAGCAGCTCAATTTCCCGTAAGATATGATTGGAGGTTATTTTTTTTTTTTTAAATGCACAGTCAATACACAATATTATTGAATTAATTCCATCATGCAAATAATACGTCTGCAGAAAGATTAATTTTCTAAAATAATTTTAATGACGAATACATAATTATGAATAAAGCGTTGAGTTACAACACTTTCATCGTTTCTCTTTCTATGGTCTCGTAACTGCGAAACATATCATGTGAAGCCTTTTTATTCATTTTCGGCATAATGCCTGTCGGCGTCTCTGCAGGTGATTTTGTTTTTAAAAGAAGATACCTTGGTTCGTTGGGTCCTATTCACAAACGACGTCAAATTTGGGTTTGATTTATTGGGTTTCCGTCTCATATTATTTCGGAGTTTCAACTTTTGTTTGTGTTTAGATTCCTTTACTTCCACAACATATTCCTTTACATTGATAAAACAATCTTCTGAATTTACTAATAAAAATTATGATTTGGAGGAGTATCAATAGCTTTTGTCTTTAAACTTGGTAAGTGACAGTAATTTGGCGACATTTTTAAGCTGTGTATCTTTTTTGTTTTGCTTTTGGTTTTATGCCTTGTCGACGTCGGGGTGGTTAGATCCGGTAAGGACTCCGGGGTGAGCAACGGGAAGTAATTCGGCCGTGGTAATTTTTGACGATATCACCCAGGCATTCGCCTGGAGTGATTTTGGGGAAGCCATCGAAAACCCAAATCTGAATGACCGGACGGGGATTCGAACCCACGTCCTCCCGGAAGCCACCTCACAGTGTTACCAATAACCCACCACATTGAGTTATGCTTCTTCTTCTTGTTCTCTTTCGACGCCAATATGATTTGAATCCTGAGAGTATTGGAAAGTAGAATCGGGAAATAATTTCAGCCACGGCTTTTTGAAGCAACTTTTTCGGTGTTCAGCTGGAGAGATTTACGGAAACCATGCCAAACTGAAATTGGATGTCCTACTGGGCTTGAATCCGCGTTCTGCCGAATGCCAGGCAAAATTGTTAACCATAACCCATCTGGTTTGGAAGGCAAGAAGTATCAGGGCTAGGGAGAAACAAAGGAAGGCATGAAAGGTTTCCCACTTCCATTTTTCAGCTTTAAAACATGAAACCGCTTATTTACATTGTCGACGGATTTACTGTTATTAATTATTATTATTACCACTGAAACTTTAACTACTGCGAACAAGTTAAACTTACCTTCTAAAAATGTTATGGCGAAAACAAAATTAAGGTGTTCTTTTTCCGAACTACTGAAGTATGTGGAAATAACTACATAATTTATATTTCCTGATTTAGTTCACCATCTGAGTACTTTCGTAAATACACTTTCTACTTAGTGAGCGTGCACAAACCACGTAGCTCCATTTTGGCCTCCTGTGAACCCCCCCTCCCCCCACGTAGCCCTACGTGGCTTTTGCCTCTCCCCCCCCCCCCCCCCGCGTAGCACGTAGCTTTTTTTCCTTTTGATTCCAGAAGACATTTTTTACTGTTTTCTCTTATCAGACTATTGTAAATTACATACGGAGATAATTAACTGAGGAAAATAAATATTCACATGCTATTGTGAGTTGTGTTCCTCATTTTAACTGTGAAAAATGTTATGTAAGGAAAGCTACGTGGCCTGGCTCGGAACCCCCCCCCCTCCTCCCACGTAGCCCAGCGTAGCCTTCCAGCCAACCCCTCCCCCCCCCCCCTAGACCGAGCCACGTAGTTTGTGCACGATCCCTTACGCTTGTCACACACAGTTCGATAACGCTGCAACGCTAGAACGTGTGACTAAGTCCATTCAAGCTCTGTTATTGGTTTTACAAATTTTTATCCGTGAGTAATTTAGCGATTCGTTTTAGTATTAATCATGTAATTTCGTTTGCTAGCGAATTGTCAACTGTTTATTAAAAAAAATACGGAGTGTCTATCAAAATTTCTAAAAAAAGCGGTATCATTCCTCTATATCAATCGATTTAATTAATTTAATAGTTATTATGATTAATATAGTGATACTCGTGATAATTTTAACTTTAGAACTCCGAACTTTGCCTCTGCAGCGTTTGCGAGTCTCTCGCGCGCGATCTCATTTTTTTTAGTCTTGGGTAAAGCGCTGGACATGAGAGGTCTATTTTATCATGAATTTAGTGTACCACCTACCAGTTATGCTGTCCCATGTGGCAGTCGTGTCTAGAACGAAGCATAATCGAAAGGCGAGGGGTCTCGCGAATTATGTCCCCGACTGTACCATAATGACAGTGCATCAATTTTGTCTAACCTAATTTCAAATACTATCCACTAAGGTCAAGATATACGGTCTACAGAGGCAGCGTGAAGGTAAATTAACTCGCGCCGTTGACAAGTTCAAGTCTGCCGGCATGGTCACCATTCATCTGTAGATTGTGGCTTTTTGTTTTTGTTTTGATTTTTGCTTATGGGTTTACGCCTCGTCACCATCGAGATCATTAGAGGCGTCAAAGGACTGGGGACAAAGAATGTTCACTCATCTAAAATGTATAAGGAGATTTTGAAGCATTGGGAAGTACTTATAATCTTAATTGGGTGTCGTAATATAATTCCTTAGTAGTATGAATGCGAAGAGAATTGTTTGTAGAAAGTATATTCATAAAACATGTACAATACGAAACTAAATGCCACTTTAATATCCTAAACTGTGTAGCCAGCAATTAAAACCTTCCACTTCTGACCTTTGCTTTTATGTAACATAGTGGTTATGAGCCAATGATACGTAACGTTTTATACCGTTCCGTTATACCCAAGAGCCTATGTTTACTTGTCTTAAAAAGCAAAATGTTGTAGCCGTTTTGGAATGAGAATGTCGGGCTTCGGTTTAGGGTTACTGTTGATATCACAAAGTAAAATTTGTACAGAATGACACTGGTAACATAAATTATTTCAGTTTAATAAACTAACACATTAGCAGCCAACAGGCAATACAAAACAGGATACAAACTGTCCTTTCTTCCTTTTGCTTTAAAACAACATGCCATTAAAGAATGCAGAGCACCTTACGTAATTACTTACTTATCGTCTCATGGCGAAATATTGGATTCAGCATCAACAGTCTCTTCAGCTTCCTTCTGCTCTAAGTATATACACCATCAAACATTCGCCGTTTCCCCTCTGAGTCTTGTACGTCACTCAACTTCCAAATTACAGTCCCCAAAACTTGATAAATTAATACCACGTCCATCAAAATGGTTTACCTCACCAACATGCCATATTCTCTCTCCCACTCAAGCGTCAGCCAATCACATTCGCGTTGTTCATTATTCCTAACATAACCTTAACGGACTCTTTAAACATCAACACATTCCTAGTTAATATTATTCAAACAGCTGACTAACCAAAAATTACACATAATGGTTTAAACTAAAAAACGAATAACCTTGCTACCTTGCGTACTTTCCCGTGACACAGATTTTTTTTCTGCCGCGATGAAGGCAAAATTAGATTTATTGTATAGGTTAATTCTAGATCTTAATACTGTTTTCAAAATTCTTTTTCAAGGTACTGGGTGTCAA
>JARYHS010004307.1:0-15838 GCA_031002005.1 Vandiemenella viatica
AGAAGCATATAAGTTTTCCCCTGTAAAATAAAAGCTAAAAAAAATTGTTTTAAATGACTGCTGTTTTCTTTTAAAACTTTCCGTAAGCAGTATACATCCTAAAAATTTAAAAAAAATGGCCTTGGTTCTGTGCGACCGTTTAGCCAACTCCAATTTATATTGTACTAAGAATTGTATCAGGCTTCTGTCATGTAATTTTGGGACACAATTTTGAGGACAACCCAACACTAAAATAAAACTAGCCGGGCCCTAGCGCGGACTCGAACCGGTGACCTTTCAAATGCCAGACCAGCGTGCTAGCCCCTACACTGCTAGTGAGGGACTAGCGAAGGCACGAACTTGCGTGGCTCTGGCTCTATCGTGTGTGATCCCCTGGTCTGGACCGAGTCTAAATGGAATGTTGCCAAGTGGCCTGGAGCCAGATGGATCGCCCATGAGTGCGCCTGCTTACAGTTTTGCGAACCCGGGTTCAAATCCCCATATTGCCGAATATTTTTATTTCTTTTTTTATATTCAACAATTATTGAGCATTGATTTTATTTGATTTAAAATTCATTTACATATTTTTATTATGTGAAATAACGTTTAAAGCATAAAATGTCACATAGTATATACTCTTAATTTTTTTTTAGAAAATCATGATTTCTATTGTTAATAAGTTTTTTAATGAAACGGGTATGTTACATCTTCATCTTTTCTATACTTATATCTCTACAGTTATTATTTTAAACTAAGTAGTTGCTCAAAATGGGAGCTGATTTTAGAATATCTTTCATCATGTCCACTTTACTATCAAATTGCTTCCTGAAAACATGAAACCATGAAGACAGGTTACCGAAGGCGCATTCTGTGGTTTATCGAGCTTGAAAAATTCAGGCGTTGAAAATTGTGTGTTCATAATTTTCAGTTACATGCCTCCTTGAATATTTTCTGTTAAAAGAAAGACCTTGTCTCCCAAAAAAAAAAAAAAATTCGGCATCCGCTTAGCAATCGTAGGTACAGCCTACTTTCAGGAGGCAGAAGTAGTAACATGTGTTACATTAAATTCATGCCCGTTGAACTACTAGCAAATACATTTCCATTGATAAATCTGGCAACAGCTCCAATATCAACTGTGATGAATTTTTAATCCGCATCCGCTTTTCCTTTTAGACAAAATATACTCGTTAGTTTACTTAAATTTCTTATTCAGCAAGGAATAAAACAAATCTCCATGTTCGGCACCATCTGATTCTAAATAACCACTAATGTTAATAATAAAAAAGGTTTTCTTCGCGTGAAGTGTATTTTCAGACGCGAGTGGTACGCGCGCCACTTGGAAACTTAAATTTAAATAATTAATGATAAAAATAGGATTAAGTTACCAAGAACATAAAAAGACAGAGATATTAAGCAACTGGTTTCTTGCATCAATTAGGAACTGTAATTTTGGAACAATGATGGAAATATCGGAGCACAAAGTAGAAATGAGCAAACTAAGAAACAGAAACTTGATACTGAGAGTATAAAGCAAAATTGCTTGTAAGGATATCATCTAATATAGGTGGTATATATAGGGAGATACAACAATTTATCATATGTAGAAATACTACTTACATTGAGTCCGGAGATGTGTTGCATACTAGAAGATTGGAAATGTGCAGTAGTAACGAACCCAAAATGAAGGAAGATAAATGGTAGTTCAGAACTACTGTGTGATTAGTTTGGCAAGTAGAGGTAGAGAAATGAATTCAACCACATAAGGAAGTCTGTACAGCAGCAGCATAAGTTTAGGAAAGGTAATTCATGTGAATCTCAATCAGTGGGCTATACACAGAAAATTTCAGATAAATAGTATAGCACTGGATCTCTAGAAGTCATTTCATATAGTGAGCCATAGAATGATGGTGAATAAGGCATAGGGGTAAATCAGGTTATGTTTTCCTGGATGGGTAATTCTTAAGAGGTAGGTAACAAGGAAACTTCAAAATAAATTGAAGTGAGAACAGAGATTTCACAGGGTAGGGTGGGACTAATTTAATTCAATTTAACTGCGATGGAGCACATACTCTGGTGACAACACCTCCACAGCCCACTTCTCTCCCTATTCTACATCCACCCACCCCTCCCTGCTACAAATTTTAACATTAAATTGTTTCAACATTTTTGGTAAATCATTCATCATTTCCCTTGGCAACTTATTAAAATCCCTGACCCCATTACCTATTACAGAAAATCTTCCTACACCCTTGTGCCTGAAATCAAATGTCAGCTTGTGGCCATAGTCATATTTTCCCATCCATACTTTACTCCTAATTATTACACAAATATCTCTCCACGCCTCATCACCAGTATACGCCATGCACACTCCCAGGACTTTCTTTACCCTTCTCCTTTCTTTCAATGTATCCCATTCCAGCTCTTTTATCATATCAGTTACTGAATGTATTCTGCGTTAATTTCCAGAGACAAATATAGCAGCCCTTCTCTGCACCTCCTCCAACTCCTTTATTTGAAAACCAAAATGTGAGTCCCATACTACAACACCATATTCAGGCAATGGTGTGACTAAAGTTTTGTAACCCAATCACTTTACTTCTCTGGTACATCCCCTCATCAATCTCTCCAATATGTGCAGGATTTTGAAACCATTTCGTACTACCTGTCCAATGTGTCCTGCCCAGTTGAGCTTGTTATCAAATGTTATGCCAAGATATTTATATTTCAAGTCTTCAACAATCAATTCTTTCCCCACATTATTATTACAACCAACTGTTTGTTTTTTATCTGTCCACCTAATAATCTGCCTATACTTTGCATTTCTCTTCATCCCATGTTTACCTAGATACAGAGCCGGATTAAAAAAAAAAAGGTCACCCATGTAGATTCCTAGGTTCGGCGCCCTAAGAAAACAGTGGGGGCCACAGAAAGGCGCGAGGCCCGTAGCATATGCTATCTATTACTACGTGTCTAATTCAGTACTGCCAAGATACCCTGTCCAGGACACCATTAACTTATTAAACGATTCTGTAATGTCAGAAGTTATGTAATCTGCTAATAATATACGAAATATTTTATCCAGATGATTAAGTCTGTTCCTCTGAAACAACCCCTTTGTCAAATTCATAAAGCTTCACCATGAATTGAAATAATTTATACCGCGTATAAAGACTGGTCCTCTTAATGGATCCCTTTACGAAATTCATAAAGCTTCAATGCATATTGAAATACGTTATCCCAAGGATAAAGGCTGTTCCTCTGAGTAGATACCATTACAAAAATCATTAAGCTTCATTGCATATTGAAATCCTTTATCTCGAGGATGAAGACTGGTCCTCTTAATAATTCCCTTCACGAAATTCATAAAGCATCACGGCGTATTGAAATACTTTATCCCGAGGATAAAGACTGTTCCTCTGAATCGATCCCTTTACAATATTCATAAAGCATCATGGCGTATTGAAATACTTTATCCCGAGGATAAAGCTGTTCCTGTGAATGAATCCCTTTACAATATTCATAAAGCATCACGGCGTATTGAAATACTTTATCCCGAGGATAAAGACTGTTCCTCTGAATGGATCCCTTTACAATATTCATAAAGCATCACGGCGTATTGAAATACTTTATCCCGAGGATAAAGACTGTTCCTGTGAATGAATCCCTTTACAATATTCATAAAGCATCACGGCATATTGAAATACTTTATCCCTAGGATAAAGACTGTTCCTCTGAATGGATCCCTTTTCGAAATTCATAAAGCACCTCTGCGTATTGAAATAATTTATTGCGAGGGTAAAGACTGTTCCTGTGAATGAATCCCTTTACAATATTCATAAAGCATCACGGCGTATTGAAATACTTTATCCCGAGGATAAAGACTGTTCCTCTGAATGGATCCCTTTACAATATTCATAAAGCATCACGGCGTATTGAAATACTTTATCCCGAGGATAAAGACTGTTCCTGTGAATGAATCCCTTTACAATATTCATAAAGCATCACGGCGTATTGAAATACTTTATCCCGAGGATAAAGACTGTTCCTCTGAATGGATCCCTTTACAATATTCATAAAGCATCACGGCGTATTGAAATACTTTATCCCGAGGATAAAGACTGTTCCTGTGAATGAATCCCTTTACAATATTCATAAAGCATCACGGCATATTGAAATACTTTATCCCTAGGATAAAGACTGTTCCTCTGAATGGATCCCTTTTCGAAATTCATAAAGCACCTCTGCGTATTGAAATAATTTATTGCGAGGGTAAAGACTGTTCCTGTGAATGAATCCCTTTACAATATTCATAAAGCTTCATGGTGTATTGAAATACTTTATCCCGAGGATAAAGACTGTTCCTCTGAATGGATCCCTTTTCGAAATTCATAAAGCACCTCTGCGTATTGAAATACTTTATTGCGAGGGTAAAGACTGTTCCTGTGAATGAATCCCTTAACAATATTCATAAAGCTTCACGGCGTATTGAAATACTTTATCCTGAGGTTATAGACTGTTCCTCTGAATGGATCCCTTTTCGAAATTCATAAAGCACCTCTGCGTATTGAAATACTTTATTGCGAGGGTAAAGACTGTTCCTGTGAATGAATCCCTTTACAATATTCATAAAGCTTCACGGCGTATTGAAATACTTTATCCCAAGGATAAAGACTGTTCCTCTGAATGGATCCCTTTTCGAAATTCATAAAGCACCTCTGCGTATTGAAATACTTTATTGCGAGGGTAAAGACTGTTCCTGTGAATGAATCCCTTTACAATATTCATAAAGCTTCACGGCGTATTGAAATACTTTATCCCGAGGTTAAAGACTGTTCCTCTGAATGGATCCCTTTTCGAAATTCATAAAGCACCTCTGCGTATTGAAATACTTTATTGCGAGGGTAAAGACTGTTCCTGTGAATGAATCCCTTAACAATATTCATAAAGCTTCACGGCATATTGAAATACTTTATCCTGAGGTTATAGACTGTTCCTCTGAATGGATCCCTTTTCGAAATTCATAAAGCACCTCTGCGTATTGAAATACTTTATTGCGAGGGTAAAGACTGTTCCTGTGAATGAATCCCTTTACAATATTCATAAAGCTTCACGGCGTATTGAAATACTTTATCCCGAGGATAAAGACTGTTCCTCTGAATGGATCCCTTTTCGAAATTCATAAAGCACCTCTGCGTATTGAAATACTATATTGCGAGGGTAAAGACTGTTCCTGTGAATGAATCCCTTTACAATATTCATAAAGCTTCACGGCGTATTGAAATACTTTATCCCGAGGTTAAAGACTGTTCCTCTGAATGGATCCCTTTTCGAAATTCATAAAGCACCTCTGCGTATTGAAATACTTTATTGCGAGGGTAAAGACTGTTCCTGTGAATGAATCCCTTTACAATATTCATAAAGCTTCACGGCGTATTGAAATACTTTATCCCGAGGTTAAAGACTGTTCCTCTGAATGGATCCCTTTTCGAAATTCATAAAGCACCTCTGCGTATTGAAATACTTTATTGCGAAGGTAAAGACTGTTCCTGTGAATGAATCCCTTTACAATATTCATAAAGCTTCACGGCGTATTGAAATACTTTATCCCGAGGTTAAAGACTGTTCCTCTGAATGGATCCCTTTTTGAAATTCATAAAGCACCTCTGCGTATTGAAATACTTTATTGCGAGGGTAAAGACTGTTCCCGTGAATGAATCCCTTTACAATATTCATAAAGCTTCACGGCGTATTGAAATACTTTATCCCGAGGTTAAAGACTGTTCCTCTGAATGGATCCCTTTTTGAAATTCATAAAGCACCGCGTATTGAAATACTTTATTGCGAGGGTAAAGACTGTTCCCGTGAATGAATCCCTTTACAATATTCATAAAGCTTCACGGCGTATTGAAATACTTTATCCCGAGGTTAAAGACTGTTCCTCTGAATGGATCCCTTTTCGAAATTCATAAAGCACCTCTGCGTATTGAAATACTTTATTGCGAGGGTAAAGACTGTTCCTGTGAATGAATCCCTTTACAATATTCATAAAGCTTCACGGCGTATTGAAATACTTTATCCCGAGGATAAAGACTGTTCCTCTGAATGGATCCCTTTTCGAAATTCATAAAGCACCTCTGCGTATTGAAATACTTTATTGCGAGGGTAAAGACTGTTCCTGTGAATGAATCCCTTTACAATATTCATAAAGCTTCACGGCGTATTGAAATACTTTATCCCGAGGTTAAAGACTGTTCCTCTGAATGGATCCCTTTTCGAAATTCATAAAGCTTCACCGCGTATTAAAATACTTTATCCTGAGGATAAAGACCGTTCCTCTGAATGGATCCCTTTATGAAATTCATGAAGCTTCACCAGCATTTTGAAATACGTTATCCCAAGGATAAAGACTGCTCCTCTGAGTGGATACCATTACAAAATTCATTAAGCTTCATTGCATATTGAAATCTTTTATCTCGAGTATACAGACTGGTCCTCTTAATGGATCCCTTTACGAAATTCATAAAGGTTCACCGCGTACTTAAATACTTTATCCCGAGGATAAAGACTGTTCCTGTGAATGGATCCCTTTCCAATTTTCATAAAACTTCACTGCATATTGAAATACTTTATCCCGAGGATAAAGACTGTTCCTCTGAGTGGATCCCATTATGAAATTCATTAATCTTCAGTGGGAATTGAAATCCTTTATCTTGAGGTAAAAGACTGATTCTCTTAATGCTTCACTTTACGAAAATCATAAAACACCTCTGCGTATTGAAATACTTTATCCCGAGGATAAAGACTGTTCCTCTTAATGTATCCCATTTCGAAATTCATAAAGCTTCATTGTGTATTGAAATACTTTATCCCAAGGATAAAGACTGTTCCTGTGAATGGATCCCTTTACAATATTCATAAAGCTTCTCCGCATATTGAAATACTTTATCCTGAGGGTAAAGACTGTTCCTCTGAATTGATCCTTTTACGAAATTCATAAAGCTTAATCACGTATTGAAAAACTTTATCCCGACCATAAAGATTGCTCGGGATAAATGACCTCCATACGCGTTGAAGCATTGTAAGAATCGTAAACTAGACTGATCTGAATTTTCCCTTTACGAAATTCAGAAGGCTGCACGACGTAAGGAAATCGTTTATCCCGAGGATAAAGACTGTTCTCCTGAATTATTCCCTTTACAATTTTCATAAAACTTCACCACGTATGGAAATTCTTTATTCTTAGGATAGAATCTGGTCTCCTGAATTTTTCCTGTTACAAAATTGATAAAGCTTCACCGCGTATGGAAATCTTTTATCGCGAGGATAAATCCTGGTCTCCTGAATTTTTACCATTACGATTTAAATACATATTCACTGTGTATGGAGGTCTTTATCCTGAGCATGAAGACAGTTCTACTCTATAGTACCATTTACGATTTTCATAAAGCTTCATCACGTATGAAAATACTTTACCCCAACATTAAAGACTGGACTCCTGAAAGGTTCCCTTTACAATTTTCACCAAAGATCAACGCGTATGTGAGTCCTTTATCCTGAGGGTAAGGACTGGTCTCCTGATTATTTCCCTCTACAATTTTCATAAAGCTTCACCGGCGTATGGAAATTCTTAATCCCGAGGATAAAGAGTAGTCTCCTGAATTGTTCCTTTAAGATTTTCATGAAGTTTTACCACGTATGGAAACCCTTTATCCCGAGCATAAAGACTGGTGTACTGAATTGTTCCCTTTACGATGTTCATAAAGCTTCAGGGCACATGGAAATCCTTAATCCAATGGATAAAGTCTGTTCTCCTGAATTGTTACCTTTACGAAATTTATAAAGCTTCACCATGTATGGTGGTCTTTATCCCGCGGGATGGGACTGGGAACAAGGAATGAGAAGGAATTCGGCCATGGCATTTTGAAGGAAGCATCCCGGCATTCGCCTGGAGTGATTTGGGGAAATCATGGAAAACCCAAATCTGGATGTCCAGACAGGGATTCGAACCGGCGTCCTCCTGAAATGTGAGACCAGAATGTTAACCGTTCACTTTTCCCATGGATAAAGACTGGTGTACTGCATAGTTCGCTTTACGATTTTCATAAAACTTCATCGCTTATGAAAATCCTTTAACCCGAGGATAAAGACTGGTTTCCTGAATTTTTCCCTTTCACAAAGCATCACCCTTTATTGAAATCCTTATTGGCGAGGATAAAGACTGGTCTCCTGAATTGTATCCTTCACAAAAATCATATAGCTTCATCGCATGTGGAAATCCTTTAACCTGAGGATAATCTCAGGACTCCTGAATTGTTCCCTTTTACGATTTTCACTAAGCTTCACTGCGCATGGAAATTCTTTATCCCGAGGATAAAGACTGGTATCTTGAACTGTTACCTTTCCAACTTTCATAAAGTTGCACCGCAAGGAAAAAGAGTTGTCTCATGAACTGTTCCCTTAACAAAATTCATATAGCTTCATCGCGTATGGAAATCCTTTAACCCGAGCATAATCTCAGGACTCCTGAATGGTTCCCTTTATGAAATACCTAAAGCTTCACCACATATGGAAATCTTTTATCCCGAGGATAAAGACTGGTTGCCTGAATTGTTCTACACGTATGGAGATCATTTATTCCTAGAATAGATACTGTTCCTCTTGATTGTTCCCCTTGGTATTTTCATAAAGCTTTACCGCATATGGTAATCAGTTATCCCGAGGATAAAGACTGGTATGAATTGTTCCCTTTACAAAATTCATAAAGCTTCACAGAGTATAAAAACCCTTTATCCCGAAAATAAAGACTGGTCTTCTTCATTGTTCCCTTTACGATTTTCATAAAGCTTCACCGTGTACGGAAATCCTTTATCCCGAACATACCATAGATACTGGTCCTCTGAATTGTTCCCTCTATGATTTTTATTAGGCTCAACACGTATAAAGATCATTTATCCCAAGGATATAGACTGATGTGAATTGTTCCCTTTATGAAATTCATAAAGCTTCACTGCGCTTGGAAATTCTTTATCCAGAGAATAAAGAGTGGTCTCCTTTACGAAATTAATAAATCTTCACCGCGTATGTAAATCTTTTATCACGATAATAAAGACTGGTCTCCTGAATTGTTCCCTTTACCGCATATTGATATCCTTTACATCCTGGAGAAAGTCTGGTCTGTATTGTCCCTTTACGAAATTCACAAACCTTCACCACGTATGGAAATTCTCTATTCTGAGGAAAAAGGTAAGTCTAAGGAATGGCCCCCTTTACAAAAATTAATTAAGCTTCACCACGTATGGAAATCCATAATCCTAAGGTGTAAGAGTGGTCTCCTAAATTGTTCCCCTTACGGATTCATAAAGCTTCATCACTTATGGAAATCAAGTACTACGTGGAAAAGACTGATTACCATAAATGTTCCATTTACAATTTTCATAAAGCTTTGCCGTGTATAGAAATCATTTATCCTGCAGATAAATGCTGTACCTTTGAATTGTTCCCTTTATGAAATTCATAAAGCTTCACCGCGTATGGAAATCCTGTCCCGAGGAAAATGATTGGTCTCCTAAATTGTTCCTTTATGATTTTAATAAAAGCGTCCCCGCATATGGAAATCCTTTATCTCGAGGATAAAGACTGGTCTCTTGAATTGTTCCCTTTACAATTTTAATAAAACATCACCGGGTATGGAACTCCCTTATCCCGAGGATAAAGACTTGAATATTGAACCTTTCCAACTTTCATAAAGCTGCACGGCGTATGGAAATCCTATTTCCGAGGAAAAAGAGTTGTCTCATGAACTGTTTCCTTAACTAAATTCATAAAGCTTCACTACGTATGAAAATCCTTTAACCCGAGGATAATCTCAGGACTCCTGAATTGTTCCCTTTACGATTTTCATCAAGCTTCACCGCATATGGAAATCTTTTTTCCCGAGGATAAAGACTGGTTCCCTGAATTGTTCCTTTATGATTTTCATAAAGCTTCATCGCATATGCAAATCCTTTATCCCGAGGATAAAGACTGGTCTCCTGAATTTTTCCCTTCACAATTTTCACAAAGTATTACCGCATATGGAAATCCTTAACCGCAAGGATAAAGACTAGTCTCCTGAATTGTTCCCTTTACGAAAATCATAAAGCTTTACCACATATGTAAATCCTTTATATGGAGGATGAAGACTGGAATTTTTCCTTTTAAGAAATTCATAGAGCTTCGCCACGTATGGGGGTCTTTATCCCGAGGATGAAGACTTGTCTCCTGAATTGTTCCCTTTACGATTTTCATAAAGCTTCATCGCGTATGGAAATCCTTTATCCCGAGGATAAAGACTCTCCTGTATTGTTCCCTTTACGAAATTCATAAAGCTTCACCGCGTATGGAAATCGTTTATCCCAAGAACAACGACTGGTCTCCTGAATTGTTCCCTTTACGATTTTCATAATGCTCACTACGTATGGAAATCTTTTATCCCGAGGATAATGCCTGGTCTCCAATGAAACTGGCATACATTCCTCTTAGATGTCTAGTTTTAGGATTCTCGTTAACGTTCACAGGCTGAAGAAGTATTTCATTGTGAGGATGAACACTGGCATTCTTGGTGTATATTGTCACAAAACTTTTCAACATTCACAGGCCGGAGAAATCTTTTATCTGGCGGATAAACAATTGGTATCTTAATGTTTAGTCTTACGAACTTCGCAGTACTTAGATTTGTGTTGATACTTTGGTCCTAGGCATAGGCAATGGTTTTTACAATGTCTTCTTTCCCCACGTAAGTGTTGACATTGGAGGTAATGTTTTTTTCGCGAGTATAAACAGTCGACTTCTGGATGTTTTTTTTTACATGTCTCTTAAACGATAAGATTCAGGATGAAACAGTTATCCTGAGAATAAAAAGTGGACCTATGGATATCTTAGTTTACAGCCATTATAAACATTTACATTCGATATGAAACTATTATCCTGATGATAAACGGTTGTCTTCCGGATGTTTAATTTTACGGGGCTCGTAAACATTGTTTTGGGATTGTATGTTTATCCCAATGATAGGCGGTGGGATTCTGGGGGTCTATTTTTCAATACTTAGTAATGTTGAGATTCAGAATACAATTTTTATCCCAACGATAAACAGGAGGCTGCTGGATGTCTACTTTTACGACCCCAAGTGGAGGTTCAGTGTGAAACATTTATACAGATTTTAAACGATGGCCTTCTGAATCTTAATATTATGTGCGTGATAAAAGTTGGGAGGCTGGATTAATCTTTTATTGTAAAGATAAAATGTGTGTTTCTGGATGTCTACCTTCTTGAGCCTCGTAAACGTTAATATTCGGGATGAAACATTAAATGCGATGATAAAGTGTGAGCCTTAGAATGTCTACTTATACAAGCCACGTAAATGTTGGATACGAGATGAAGCTTTCATCCAGAGGATAAATGGTGGATTTGAATATCTATTTTTCCGAACCGCGTAAACTTTCAGGTTAGTGTTGAGGATAAACAGTGGGTATTTGGATATCTACTTTTCCGAACCTCTCAAATGTTTAGATTCGGTATGAAACGATTATCCAGCCTATAAAAATATTGTGAGTGCAACCCTTTATGGAGCTCGTAAACGCTGCGATTCGGGAAGAATTCTTTATTCTGAGGATAACCGGTGGACTTCTTGATGTATATTTTTTCGGAGCCACGCAAACGTTGAGATTCGGGATGAAATTTTATCCCAAGGATAAACGGTCGTCTATGTGATATCCTTTTTATATGATTCTCGTAAACATTCGGTGGCTGATTAAATCTTTTAATGCAATGATAAAAAGTGTGCTTCTGGATGTCTACATTTACGAACCATAAAATTTTGAGATTCGGGATGAAAAATTTTCCTGTGTATAAATGGTGGGCATCTGAATATCTACTTTTACTCGCCTCGAAAACGATTAACTTCAGGGTGAAACTTTTTATCCTGAGAAAAAATGAAGGCTTTCTGGATGTATATGTTTATGGGCCTCCTAAATGAAGAGATTGGGGTGAAACTTTTATCCCTAGGATAAACGAAAGGGTTCTGGGTGTTTTATCACGATGAAAAACAATGGGCGTATGGATGTTACTTTTACACTTTGAGATTTGGGATGAAACTTTTATTGCAAGGATAAACTGTAGACTTCTGGATTATCTATTCTTACCCGCCTCATATACTCTGACATTCGAGATGAAACATTTATCCTGAGAAAAAACGGTTGTCTTCTGGATGTATACTTTCACGGACCAACTAAATGTAGAGATTGGGGTGAAAATAAAAGGTGGGCTTCTTTATGAGACTCGTGAACGTTGAGATTCGGGAAGAAACTTTTATCGGGAGAATAAACAGTAGTCTACTCGATATCTACTTTCACGAGCCACCTAAACGTTGAGAACCAGAATGAAACTTTTATCTCAAGGACGAAAAAGTGGGCTACTTGAAGTCTACTTTTACAAGCCTCGTTTACTTTGAGAGCCTGGATAAATCGTTTATCTTATAGATAATCGGAGTGCTTCTGTAAGTCTACATTATCCAAGACTCTAAAGGTTGAAATTCGGGATGTAGCTTTTATCCCAACGATAAATGGTGGTCTTCTAGATGTCTACTTTTACGAACCTCATAAAAGGCAGAGATAAAATTTTTATCCCGGAGATCTTATAGATGTTTACATTTATGGGTCTCTTAAATGTTGAGATTCTGCATGAAACGTTTATCCAGATTGTAAACTGTTGGCTTCTGGACGTTAATTTTATGTGCTTGGTAAACATTGAGAGGCTGGATAAAATGTGTGCTCTGGATATCTGTGTTTAAGAGCCTCGTAAATGTTGGGATTTGGGATCTATTACACCGAGAATAAAGAGTGATCTTCTGGGTGTATACGTTTTCGGGTCTCATAAATGCAGAGATTCGGGAGGAATCTTTTATCCCGAGTATAATGGACGCACTTCTGGTTGTCTACTTTTATGGGCTCATAAACGTTGATATTCAGGGAGAATCTTTCATCCCAAAAATAAACAGTAGAATTTTGGATGTCTATTTTTCCGAACCATGTATACGTTGAGATTAGGGTTGAAACTTTTATTCCGAGGATAAATGGTGGTCTTGTGGATGTAAAATTTTACAGAGTTAATAAAAGCTGAAATTCAGGAAGAAACTATTGTTCCGAGGATAGCCGGTCGACTTCTGGATGTGCATTTTGCCGAGCCCTGTAAACGTTGAGATTTGGGACAAAATTTTTATTCCAAGGTTAAACGATTCGTTTCCTGATATCTACATTTACCGGCCTCGTAAACATTGATAATCGGGATAAAACATTTATCCTGTGGATATATGGTGGTCTCTACTTTTACGGACCTCCTAAACTTGGAGATTTGTGAAGAAACTTTTATCCTGTAGTTAAACGGTGTTCTTCTGGGAGTTTACTTGTAAGGGCTATGTAAACCCTGAGATTTGGGATGAAATTTTTATCCCAATGACGCTTCTATATGTCTAGTTCTACGAGCCTCAGAAACGTTGTGATTCAAGAAAAAACTTCAACCCCAGGGTTAAACTGTGGGGGTTTGAATGTTTACTTTTACGAACGTCGTATATGTTGTGATTCAGGATAAACTTTGATCCCTATGATAAGAGGTGGTCTTCTGCATGTATGGTTTTACACACTTCTTAAATGATGAGATTCAGGATGACATTTTTATACCGAAAATAAATTGTTGACTTCTGCATATCCACTTTTACGTGTCTTACAAACCCTGATATTCAGGATGAAACTCTTATCCTCAAGACAAATGGTGGGCTTCTAGGTGTCTAATTCCAGTGATATTTGGTGGGCTTCTGGATGTATACTTTTACAAATCTCGTAAATGTTGATATTCATGACAAATCTATTATACGGAGGATAAACAATGAGCTTCTGGGTGTTTCATCTACAAGTCTCGTAAATGCTGGGATTCATGATGAGCTTTATCGCAAGGTTAAATGGTGGGAATAAGTAGGTCTACTTTGCGTGCCTCATAAATGTTGAGAGGCTAGATAAAACTTTTATTGTAATGATAAAAGGTGTGCTTACCCAAACAAACATTGAGATTTGGGATGAAACATTTATCCCGAGGATAAATGGTGGGCTTCTGGATGTGTATTTTTAAGACCCATGTAACCACTGAGAATCAGTATAAAACTTTATACCGACAATAAATGGTGGACTTCAGATGTACTCTTTTACTGCCCTAGTAAACGTGACTTTTTGGATAAAACTGTTATCGTGAGGATAAAATGTGTACTTGTGAATGTTTACTTTTACTAGTATTGTAAAAATCGAGTTTCTGGATGAAACTTTTTCCCAGAGGTTAAATAGTGGGCTTCTGGTCATCTACTTTAACTAGCTGAGTAAGCATTGAGTTTCAGAATGAAACATTTTTCCTATGGATAAAAAATGGATGTTTGGTTTTATTATCCTTGTATTCATTGAAATTTCTCATGAAATGTTGGGGTTTATATCTACTTTTACGGGACTCTAAAGATTGAGTTTCGAGATGACTCTTTTATCCTGAGGATAAAACATATGTTTCTGGAGGTCTACTTTTATGAGCCTCATAAATGTTGAGATGGTGAAATTTTTATCTGGAAGTTAAACTGTAGGCACCTGGATGTCTACACTGCGTTCCTTGTAAATGTTGAGATTCAGATGAAACTTCTATCCTGAGGATAAGTGGCTGGCTTCCGGCTATCTACTTTTCCTTACCTCTTAAACATTGAGATTCAGGATGAAATTATTATTCCGAGGGTAAACGATGGTCTTCTGGATATATACTCTTATGAACCTCGTAAATGTTGAGAATCGAAATGAAGCTTCTATCTGAATAAACAGTGGGCTTCTGGATGTCTACTTTTCCAAGCCTAGATTCGGGATGAAACTTTTATTTCGAGGGTAAACTGTAAGCTACTGGTCATCTGCTTTCATGAGCTTCATAAACATTGAGGTAGGTATGAATTACTTATCCCAAGGATAAACGGTGTACTTCTTGACGTCTACTTTAACAAGCCTCATAAATGTTGAGATACTGGATGCAACTTCTAACCCAAGGAAAAATGTTATGAGCCTCTTATACAAGAAGAAGCCATATAAATCTTTTATCATTCAGATAAAAGGGTGTCTTTGGGATGCCTATTATTGTGAGCCTCATAAACTTTGAGTCAGGATGAAATTTTCATCTTGAGGGCATTTGGATGTCTGCTTTTAGGAGCCTCGTAAACGATAAATTTTGAACATACTAAATAAAAGGTGGGCATTTGAATATATATGACTATGAGCATTGTGAACATTGAGGGACTAGATAAAACCTTTATTGTAGACATAAAATCATAGCTTTAGGTTGTCTATGAAGAATATTGAAGAAGAAAGTGAGGATAAAACCTTTATTGTACACATAAGATGTGGGCAACTGGATGTCTATTTTTGCAAACCTCGTAAATATTCAGTCTTGAGAAAACTTTCATGGCACTCATAAAAGGTGGGCTTCTGGATATCTCCTTTTACTGGCCACATAAATGATATGAGGCCAGATAAAATTTTATCATACAGATTAAAAATGTGCATCTAGATGTCAACTTTTATGGGCCTGGTAAATTTTGAGACCTTTTGTCATACTGATCATACCAGTTAGGCTTCGGAATGTCTACTTTTATGTGTTTCATAAATGATCAGAGTATAGATAAAACCTTTATCGAAATCATAAAAGTTGGTCTCCTAGATGTATACTTTTATGAGGCTGGTAAATGGAAATAGTGACAATCAATCTAACTGATATTAGATGGGCTTCTGGATGTCTACTTTCCAGAGCCTTG
>JARYHS010004309.1:0-21617 GCA_031002005.1 Vandiemenella viatica
TATTGCCATCACTTTGATCGATTAACAAGTTGTTTGTGCTCTTATAACCAACAATTTTAATTAAATATTTGTCATTATGGTTAAATGCCTGAAAGCTATACTATTATATATTGTAAAAATGACATAAAGTCATAGTGTTTTAATATACCTTTATATGGCAGTGTGGATACTGAGTCTTGGTAACTTTAGGAATAATGTTACTATATCTGTGTTAGTTCACTATTAATAAACCAAAAGTACTGGAACTGCTGTGTGCCTAGACTGAATCCTATTCAATTTGTCTATGAACTAAGCCTTCAGGATTAATGTTCTGATTTTGAGTATGACATACCATTTCAGACTGATGATATTTTAACCACCATTTGAAGACTGGTTCATTAGTTATTGCCTAGTGAAATTTAGTTATTTAAAAAATACATATATTTTATATTTTTCATTAAATTGCTGACAACAGTACCAGCATAATTTATTAAGGTTTCACAGAATGTTATGTTTATATACTGAAGGATGTTGTTCTTAATTGTGAGAAAAGTATAATATTTTATAGATCTGTTTTCTCCCATTATTTGTACACTTCTTGGAACTAAATCAAAGATACCAAGTGAGAGACATTATTTGGATTAACATAGATTTTTTATTTGTGATCTTAGAAATAATTACTTTGTAGATATGCTTTTTTATATTTCAGTATAATATATTGTGTTGCAAATAAATTTGTCCACAATTTTTTTTTTTCAGTGACCAGTAACTTCTGTGTAAGTTTTCAATAAACTTGGTGACAAAATACCATTGAATTAAATTGATTGTAATGGAGTACATGCTCTGGTGGCAATTCCCCTGCATATCTAGTTAAGTTATGCCTTTATTGTTGTTATTTTTACTATAATGTTCTTTAGGTTTTAAATTCCTCCTCCCATCTACACTTGTTACCAATAAATTTTAATTTTAAATTCCTTCACCACTTTTGGTAAATATATCATCACTTCCTTGGTAATTTATGCCAATCCCTGACACCCTTACCCACAAAAGAAAATTTTCCCATTCTGTTATACATGACATTGATGGCCAGTTTATTCCCTTAGTATTCATTTCCATTCTATGTACTGCTCCTACTTCTTTGACCAATAGCGTTCCAATCCCTATCACCAATATGTTCCTTGTATACTCTAAGCATTCTCTTTAGCATCCTCCTATTAGAATGACTCCCAATCCAGTTCTGTTATCATGTTAGTTACTGCCTGGCTTCTGTTGTAATTTCCTTAAATGAACCCAGCAGCTTTCCATTGTATGCACTTTAACTCATGTATTTGATACCCAAAATGTGGGCCCTAAACTACTTCACTGTACTGAAGCAGTGGCCTGAGAAGAGTTTTAAAAGCTGTCTTGTACCTTTATTTCATTAAACTTTGTTTTCAGGGGGGGAAAAAAATAAAAATACATAATATTGTTTGAATGTGAAAAAATAATTGTCTAATAAATATAAATTCATTTATTTGCTGGCAATCTTTATCTTGTCACAAGTGAACTGCCCATACATAGTGTCTGTCTGCTCTGCTGCCTACACTCCTTGCATTTTACTAAAATAACATTCACTTTCAAATTTTTATATACATCTTCCAAAACAAAATCACTGAAATTGTCTCCAAAGCTTCTCGAGCAGCTAATATTTTCCATCTGATACATTCTGTTTTTTGCTGCTTTGTGTAGTTTGAGTTGCTGGTTGAATGGGTCACTCTCATTGTTCCACGGAATAATGGGCTTCAGAGAACAGATCTCTGGCTTCAAGTGTCTGTTCACACACAGATAAAAAAAAATATTATATCCTTTAGCCCACTAAGGAGCGCGTGTAACCATTAATTTGCACTGTCCTTCTTATTCTTCTTGCTGTTCTACTTATTTTCCCAAAACCTCCTCATCCTTTCGCTGTGGGCTTGACGTCTCTCCTGTGTTACTGAGTTTAAGATTTTTTGATATTAGGCTCTTAGGTGCTAATTTATGTGAGGTGATCAATTGTCTGCATTTACTGCGTGTGGATGTCAATGGGTCAAGGCTGGCTTCTGCGAGGTTCTTCTGGGTTTCTACAAACCAGCGTGCTTTGTTTTGTTGGGGACCATTGACGATGTGGAAAATTTTCTTGGTAAGTCGTGAGTCATCCATTCGTGCTATATCTCCATGAAATTTCATGCCTCTTTTTCGCGCGAGTGACGTGAACCTTTCGGTCAGTGAATACAGTTCTTCTGAGATTTTGCCATCGAGATGCCATCTTGGATTTTAGGACCAAATATTTTTCTCAGTATCTGTCTTTCTATTTTTTCTATTCCTTTCACATTTACCGTTAATGATGATGTCTCCGTCGCATACAGTGCTCCCTGGAAGAACGACAGTATGGTAGTGATGGAGTTTGGCTTTGGTGGAAAGTGGTTTCTTATTGTAAGTATTCGAAGTAATTGCATATGCTTTTTGCTGTTTTTCAGCACGGTTTTTGTGGGTTTCTTTCTCAATTCCAGTATTCCCAATAATTGTTCCTAAGTACTTAAAGTGTTTAACTTGTTTGATAGTGCTATATTTGGTCACGAGTGGTTTCAGGTGTGTGCTTTTGGAGTCCATATATTGCGTTTTCTCATAAGAGATATGGAGGCCGGTTTTTGATAGCTATCTCATGAAGCTTCTCAACAGCATGTTTGGCTTCCTCAACACTTCATTTTATTACTATTAGATCATCCGCAAAAGCAAGGCATTTTATGTTGAATCGTTTATCCTTTGTTCCCATATATATTCCAAATATTTTTTTTTTCCCATATGCTAATGATCTTGTCTAGTACCAAGTTGAACAGGGTAGTGATAACACATCCCTGTCCTTACACCAGTTTAATTTCAAAAGATTCAGAAATTTCTCCCATAAATTTCACTTTTGAAGTTGTATTTTTCAAAGTTTGTTGAATTAAATATTTGTTTTATTATCTACTCCATATTCAAGTAGTATATTGAACAGCATAGTGCGGTCAATCGAATCATATGCTTTCTTCAAGTCCTAAAAAAAGTTACCACTGTGCGGGTTGACTGACGATGTTGGAGTATCATTTTTAGGTTCCAGATCTGTTCTGTGCATGATCGGTGTGGTCGGAATCCTGCTTGGTATTCACCAATCTTGTGTTCTGTCTGCTTCTCCAACCTTGACCGGAGGGCACAAGAAAGTACTTTATAAGCGACTGGCAGAAGTGAAATCCCTCGAAAATTGTTTGGATCGGTCCTGTCTTTTTTTATGTAGCGGGTGAATTAATGCAATTTTCCAATCTGCAGGTATGACTTCGGTCTCCCATATATTTGAAATAATAGCGTGCAGCCGTTCAGTCAGTAGTTCGCCCCCGATCTTGAGCATCTCGCCTATTACTCCGTCTTCCCCTGGTGCTTTGTTATTTTTCAACTGAAGTATGATATTTCGGATCTCACCCAGTGTTGGTGGAGCTGAGTCATGGTTTGGGGAGGGTATCTGGAAATGGAGTTTCTCTGTAGGTGGTTCACAGTTGTACAGCTTCTCGAAGAACTGCTTCAGAATGTCACAATTGGCCTTTGTGTTGGTTTCAAGCATACCATCAGGTCGACGGAAGCAAAGACTTGGAGGTTTAAATGTAGACAGTTCTTCCCGGAAAGTTTTGAAAAAATTTCTTGTGTTGTTTCTTTTGAAGTCATTGTCGATTTCCTCAAATTTTTTAATGTGGAACATAGGTTTGACTCGTCTGATTATTTGGGATGTTCTTTTCTGTGTTTCTAAAAAACTCTGCCAATTATTTGGTGTTCGGTGGCTATTCCAATTCTTCCAGGCTTTGATGCGTGAATCCAGTGCTCTGTCGCACTCTAATGTCCACCACCTGTGTTTCTGTCTCTGTGGAAGATGGTCAAGTTTCCTTGCTGATTCTTGAATGGTATGTCTCTGTGTTTATCTGTAGCGATTATGTGAATTCCTGTGCAAGTTCTTGTAAGTGTTCTGGATCAATACGTGGGTTTTATGCTTTTGATATAGTTTCCGATTGGGTCTGATTTGTGAAAGGTAGTGGTCGAACTCTACATAACCCTTTCGTACTCTCACATTCATAATTTCTGTAGAGAAGTTTCTGGTAATCGCTACATGATCGATATGGTATTCACCTATGTGGTTGTTTGGTGATTTCCAAAGTGGTCATCTTCCGAGGGGGCTTCTTAAAGTGCGTCGACATTAACTGGAGATTGGTCATTTCACAGGTGTTTATTAGGCTTCGTCCGTTCGCGTTTGTCTTTCTGTGCGCTGAAAAATTCCTTTTCTCTGCAAATCTGTGCGTTAAAGTCTCCGAGGAGGATCTAGACATGGTGTTGAGGGATTTTGGCAAGTACTCTTTCCAATTGTGACCAGAACTTTTCGATTTTGTTTTTTGTCGGGTTCATTTTTGACTGGAGCATTCACCAGTATGTAGGCTTTAGCACATTTTACTGTGAGCAGAGAGAGACGTTCAGAGGGTGATGAGAAATCTACAACCCGAGTTCAGAATACTCTTTGTGCACTAGGAAAGCAGTTCCAAATACTCGTAATTACTCTTAAGTATTTAGTTGCGGGTTTTCCCTTATAGATGCGATATCCACCTGAGTCAAAATGATTGGAATCGCAGAACCTTGTTCTAGTATTGCATGTACAAGGATCCTAAACCTGTCACAGGTATCTGTCAGCACCTTAATTTACCCTGTTTCAAAAAATTGTTTATATTATTCATTTTTATTTTATTTACAATTCCATGCACATATTCTTATTTATAGTAATTATTGATGACAACATTTGACATGATATTTGCTGTTGCACGTAATTAATTAGTTAGTATGGTTGGAATTTACACAAAAATATAATTTTGTTTAAAAAATAGAATCTTACAATATAATGAATTTTACTTATGGCGAGTAGACTCAACTTCATTACTTTTGTCATCATATATATGGTCCTAATTAATATGAAAACGAATTTGCTTTTTTATTATCCAGATTCATTATTAGTCGAGATCGCAGTAGTTGATTGGCCCTGAAGAAATTTTGATTGCCTGATGTAAATTATCCAGATTGTTTTTTTTTGCTAACATTAATCTTTTTGATGAGTTAATAGTTGTATAAGAAGAATTATTCATTTTCTTTATAAGTTCTATCTTTATAATACTATTTCGTTAGTGTTTTCTGCAAAAACTATGGAGTATTCTTTGCAGTTTTTTTTATTTCTTAACTTTTAACTATTAAACACAATTTGATTCTTGAATTATAAGTTTCCTGTTGAGTTCACAAACTAATATTAAAGCTATTTTTAAGAATAGTTTAACACACTACCACAGTATATCAGTTTGGGTATTTTTGGTGTTTCTAGGGGTTATTTTGAATGTCAAAGTAACTTTCATGCCAACAAGCAGACACAATCTGAAGCTGAACATCTAAGAACCAGTGTAACAGTGCATAAGTTGATTTATTTGGATAAACAGCTATTTAGTTATAAGGTTTGTGAAAAATCTTTTACATCTGAGACTCTTAATATTGATCATACGAACGTCCATTTTTTTGCAAAGTTTGTGGAAAATCTTTTACAAGGTCTGCGCATCTTAAATGTCATCAGAGGATTCATTCAGGCGAACGCCCATATTCTTGCAAAGTTTGTGCAAAATCTTTTGCAGCATCTGGAGTCTTAACAATCATCAGAGGATTCATTCAAGTGAACGCCATTTTGTTTGTGAAGTTTGTGGAAAATCTTGTAAAAGATCTGGAGCTCTTAAGATTCATCTGAGGACTCATTCACGTGAACGCCCATATTCTTGCAAAATTTGTGGAAAATCTTTTACAGAGTCTTGGACTGTTAAGTGTCATCAGAGGATTCATTCAGGTGAACGACCATTTTCTTGCCAAGTTTGTGGAAAATCTTTTACATTTTCTAGTGCTCTTAAATATCATCAAAAGATTCATTCAGGTTAACGCCCATTTTCTAGCCAAGTTTGTGGGAAATCTTTTATAGTCTTGGATTCTTAAGAGTCATCAGATGATTCATTCGTGTGAAGTTTGTGAAAAATGTTTTAGAATGGTATATAATCAAAAACAAGCATCAGAAAATTCATGTAGGTTAACTTTTTTTGTGTTTTGTTTGAGATCTGTATTTTAATAAGTATGTTTTAAGAGTAATCAGTGTATTCATGGAGAAAAACATCCATACTGTTGTGATGTTTTCAAAATTTATTAAATAATCTGTCAGTTATAAAGTACATGACAAAGATTCATTTAGGAGAATGGCCATTGGTTGTCTTATTTGTAGAAAATCTTTTATAGAGGTTTTTTTAAAGTCATTAAAGAATTAATGTAGGCGTTTGTATATTTCTGTGTAAATATTGTGATAAACCTCTAATATTGTCAGATGATGTTAAAAATCGTTTGATAATTATCTGGTTAAACTTCATTCTACCATAATTTTTTGTTATTTTAACTAGAAATCCTTCCATCAATGCTGCAAAATATAGATAAGAGTAATAGTAAGAGCAATAGCATTAATATTATTACTCTCAAGATGTCTTACTGTGTCACTAACTGTTGTGGATACAGTTTTATAGGCATCAAATTACTCATATACCCATATTTTTAATGCAGATAAATGTCTAACTTTCTTTTAGTGAATAGAAAATTTATTTAAATCTCTAGGATTATTTCATACTCTCACAGTATTTATTTAGGTGTATTAGTGTTCTAATAGTAGAATTTAACATGTAATGCAGTTTAATTAAAAATGTGTTCGGAATGATTATTGTAATATTGTAGGTCTATAAATCGTTATTAGAAATCGACAATTGCTTCAGTGTCCTATTTGTTGTACAGCAGTTGGTTGTAAATGCTTTTATTTCGCTATGAAATTATATTTTTCATGTATTCTATTTTTGCACTTGTAATAAGTAATATTTTTGACCAAACGTGTATACATTGTTGCAGCAATTCCATACTGCAAAATTTACCCAAGTATCCTTGTATCCTAGAATATTTTCTACTGTTTATAAGGGATCATCAATAAACTACATTGCTGCTTTGTTGCCTCACTCAATTGATGGAATGTAATTTGTTCCTATTGACAGCCTGTATTCTGTTGCTGGATTATCATTAAAATTATTGGTTATATGGTGAACATGTTTGATTTTTGTAATTAATAATATCATGAGCTATATGGTGACACTAATAACTTCTGCAAATGACGAACTATTGGCAAAACATCTTTAATAGGCACAGCTTCTTTTGTTTATTAGGTGTTATAGAGAAGAATTCTTGTCACTTTATTCATAATTTTTATTAACTGATAAAATGGAACAAATATAAGTGGAGTTACATTTTTAGTTAAAGGTTTTTTTTTCCTTTCTCTCTATTTTACCAGAGAATAATTATTGTCTTGGTTAGAAGACTTCTATAACTTATTGATTCAAATTTGGAGGTTGGAAACAAGATGGAAAAACATTTCTTTGTCCTGTATAGTAATTTACCACTTTTACACTCTAAACTAAATTAATTGGATTAAATTAGAAATAACGATGCTCTGAAATTCACTTAACTTCTACGAAAGTATGTAGTGATGTGTTCCCAGAACTAATAATACCAATGGAAATTTTCGTCGGGGGAATAAAGGAAATCTTGTGAGAAATCTGCAATTTGAGCCTAGCTATCATTGCCTGCTTTTAATATAAAATACTGGCCAACATATAGCAGATAGTTCAGACATCTTTCATCCTAGAGCTATTGCTTTAATTCTCATTTATGTATAATACTGTGGGTATATCATGTATCTAAACTACAAAGGTAATTATATTAACCAAATAAAAATTTTCATGCTACTGTATAATGTGTGCCATAATTTAACTGTGCCAGATGAAGTGAATTAAAATTTTTATAGCTTGGCTTAGTTAGACCTGCAGCCCTTTCCTCGCATTTCGCCCAGTGCAGCTACCTACACAATTACTCTCCCCCCTCTTACCTGTAAATGTGAGTTATGGACACTCCCTAAATCACTGAGAGAGGTCACTATCATATCCTAGTGTTGCGAATATGGAAGAGGGATAACTTAACACCAAAAGATCAGTATCTACTTCTTTAAAGGAAGTTTTACTGATATTTACAGATCCTTCAGCTATTATGAAGAATAATGAAACACATTGATTCCATTCATGAAAATATCATATCATTTAATCCATATTTCTTGTTTGCTTGACTGACATAGTTTTAAAACATTACAGTCTCCAAGATTAAAGTAATTATAAGCACATAAAGCAAGGGATGAAATTGTGGGTGTTTCGCCTATCTGTTGATGTGTAAGTGATAAAATTTAATTAAGTTCTGCCCTCATCTACGACCAAATATAAATAGTGTAATAGGAAAAATTATGTTTTGCCACAATTCGGGAAGAAATTACCAAGTGCGTTGTGTGAGCTGTAATGCTCTGGCATTGCATATGGGAGGATGCAGGTTCCAATCCCTATCCCATCATCCAAATTTGAGTTTTTAACTCTAGGAGAATGCTGGGTTGGTTGCTTCAATAGGCCATGACCGAATTTCTTCTGGCTCCTTTTCCCCAGTTCTATCCAGCCTATAATTAATTCGACGTCAATGGGACATAAATCTAGAACTAAAAAGAAATAATTATAGATAGATCACAGCGATAAAAGTTTTCGATTTGCAGCTTGTTAATAATTGGTTTTGAGTTTTGGAGTTATTTTTTAAAATAGTAGTACAGATGAGCTGTAAAATAATAGAAATTTACCGTGCATTATAATAACATTATGTCATGACTGCCATTAAATTAGAAAAAAAATGGTAAGAGGTAAAGCCAAAGTAATAGTTTTTGTTTTTAAATAAAATCCAAAACGGTTCACTGCTAACAAAAAGCGAACAACTTTTAAGAATTCTATGCAAAAGTTGCAAAACAATTTTCCTCGGGTGTCTACTACATCGAATAGCTGTGATAAATATTTATTATGACTGTATCTCCTAATGAACTTGAAAGTTGATGAGTGCTCATAGAGCTATTACATTACAATGCTTTACATTATTGTGTTGCTTACCTGGAACATATACAACAATTTTGCTGCTAATTTTACACTTACAGAATTTATCATCTGTGATGCACCGGCTACTATTTTTGCGCACTGCCGCCAATGAGAAGGAGAACATATACGGATAGGAAAATGTCATGTAAGCGATACATTGCATGAATGATACTCTAGCTGGATATGCACAAATATGTATACTGATTCACTTATGTGCATGATAACCATTTAACAGCCCATTAGGCTTTCAGTTAGAGTTTTGCGACTAACGCCAGAGGCTAACATATCTCTGTTAACTTTTCGTTAGGCTTTACGTACCATCCCGATAGCTATCGGCGTCTAAGCTGGTTCCTTCCCACCTGTATTTATTGTGATGCGCTGCGGCTGTTGTCGGAGTCGCCGCTCGTCGCCGGCCGCCCTCTTCCACTGCCGCCAGAAAGACTTGATCGCCGTTGCTTTTTTTTTTTAACAATTTAACGTCCCTTTTTAACAACGTGGTCTTTAGAGATGGGAAAGGATGGGGGTAAGGAATGGGAAGGAATTCGGCCATGGCCTTTTGAAGGAAGCATCCCGGCATTCACCTGGAGTGATTTGGGGAAACCATGGAAAACCCAAATCTGGATGCCCGGACAGGGATTCGAACCGCCGTCCTCCCGAATGCGAGGCCAGAACGCTATCCGTTACACCACCACGCTCGGTATCGCCGTTGCTGCTGCTGCGGCCTCTGCCGCCCAGTTCGACCCCGTTCCGCAGATTGTTCTCGTGTGTTTTTTTTTCATCTCTGCCCTACTACATTTTCCCAGGGGGGGGGGGGGATGACAACTTTCCAACTAACCGAACGTCCTGATGCCGTCACACTGGCTATATTACGCTGACTGTCTTAATCTACTAAGCGGGTCGTCGCCCTGCGAGACTACACATTCTTTCTGGCTCTCCTGTTTACCGTCCCTGTCGCAACTGACCTAGCTTCTGTAGCACTCTCTAATACATAGGTGTCAAACTCAATTTTGCAGAGGGCCGTATATTAAATTTAGAATGTGTAGGTGTGCCAGATTCAAATAAAAAAAATGAGGAATCGAGTGAAGTCTAAAAGCTCTAAAAAACGTGATTCTTCTTTCTGTGTCACATTGCGATCGCGGGCCGTATTGATAGGGCCCGGAGGCCTGATGCGGCCCGAGGGCCGAAACCTTGACATCACTGCTCTAGTAGTTTCTATAACTCTTAAAATCCTTGGTTCACCACACATCAAAACCGTGAATGACTAGGCATTTGGCTATCATAACTGCATCATAATTACGTATTTCCGATGATAGGGAATAGCTAATATCCTAAATAGGAATATACAAACCACGAACACTAAAATATTTATCAATACACTTTTTACTTTGAGGTGAGATCTTGGGCATAAGGAGAGAGTGAAACAGATTGCCAGACTTGCTGTTTTAATTATTTTTCAAATGACGACAGAAAATCCAAATTTCACGTACACTGATTAGATCTGAAGAGCTCGTGTGCTACCTTTGCGAGAAGGTCAGAAATAAATATAGGTATTTAGTGATATTAAGTGTTAAGTCGACAAGTGCACATATTCCAGATGAGATTTTCGCAACACATATTACATATCAGTTGCAGAGATGCTGCTCGGGAAAGGAAAAGTTCTGCCTTGGGGATTGTCCTTGTGGATACCGCTGGTAGGAGAGGCTTCACTAGACATGGCCTACACCTAAACAGAAGGTGCAGGGCGGTGCTTTTGAGTTGTTATTTAAAGATGTAAGGGATCCCACTTTCGGTGACGAAGATGTCAGGAGTATGCCCTTTTTAGATTATCGGTTGCTGGGGAAGGGATAAAAGTGAGCTATAGAATTGACGTAGAGTAGCCAAAAAAAAAAAAAAAAAAAAAAAAAAAAAAAAAAAAAAAAAAAAAAAAAATTGAAATCGCAACCAATTCCGAATCACCGCTGGTGCCGTTTTATCCTTCTGCCGTGGCGTGCAGTATTCGCACGAGTAAAATCACGCAGTTTGGTTATGAGTGTCTAGAGTGATGTACTAGCTGGTCAAAACGAACTTAACGTTACAACTTTACATACATATCAAAAATATATATATATATAGTTCTAGTACTACCACATAACGACATTTTCTATTGTCACTGGCACATAATAGTGACGTGTAGTTCGTTTATGTGTGATGTAAGGACCTTCCAATGACATTACATTCCGTTTTAAAAATTACCACTTTGCACAGTGAATTCTTAGTGAAGCGTTCAAATATATATATTGTGTTGGCCAAAACTTAGGTAAACTTAGTGCAATACTACATATTAAAGTAAGTTAAACTATCCTGTCAGCTTTCTACCAACCCAGTTCACATCTTAAGTTGGCCATACACGATCATTCCATTTGGATGTCATCCGTATGGATGACATCTATGCAGATGACATCCAAAAGCGTAGCACATACACCATCATTCCAGTCAGCCACGACAATGTAAAACGAGGCAAAGCAAACAACAATAGGTTGTCTGTCAATTTGCTATACAACAATCTAGTTGTGCCAAGTAAAAAATAAAATGAGCTGGAATTAATTTTAAAGGATATTCAAACTATAGAATACTGAATACAAATGCTGAGAATTAAATAAAAGTCACAAAAAAATTGCGAAATTATGAAAAATAAGGTTTGTGATATTACGAAAATTTTTAAAAATACTACAAAATGGTTATAAAACAGATTTATTAAATTTAAGTATTTTAGCAGGCCGAAAATAGTGACAGGTACGTCACATGTTATAAAACAACATATTTAAACAAGCTGGCGCATATAAAATTAATCTTACCATCCTATGATCTTTTTAAACAGAAAACAGCAAAGAATTATCTTCTTTTTTTTTTTTTTTAACACGGTTTCCCTGTTTGCGCTTATGTCTTTATTTTTAAATACTATTATCAATTGATCAATTGCCACATTTATTTATATTTTTCATGGTAGACAGGATTGGAGATCCTACAAGCATGGTAAGTCTTTATTCTTCTCAATAATTTCCAGCACAAAGTCTTATTGAGAGAAGTAAAAAAAATTCGTTTTAATTGCTCCTAAATAATATTTAAAACTGTATTATTTTCAATTCTATATTCAATATAATATTTAACTAGTAGCAAAACAAATATTTCTATAGCAGATTCAAAACAAAAAAGAAATGGTACGATGTTGCATAGTCCATTCAAGACACTAATGTTGTCTGCTCGGTGGTCGGTGACAGAATGAGAAGTGTTTAGACCGCGGTTTCGCCATACACGAGCCGACTGGAGTGGTATCGCTCCACGTGGTTTTCCCCACACACCGTCAGTCGGCTTGATCGCATGATGGACGAAACTGACGGATATTGGACTGACCAGGATATCCAAATAATCCTGTCACTCCACGTCATCCACATGTTTCCCCCACACACGACGCGATAATGGAGTGACATCACTCCATTTGGACGGATGAAGCGATCGTGTATTGCCGCCATCTATAAGCCTTTTGTTTCTCAACGCCAAACATTATTCTGCCGTACTGGCCATCTGTATTGGTGTGACAAACGGAAGAGTGATGCTGGTACACACACAATTCCTCAAACAGGTGATATCGCGGGAACAAACATTACAGAACGAATGCAGACTGTAGCGGTACTCCTAAGTCAGTGGCCCTGGGCGTTTGTTTATATTAGTTAATGCACTGGTTCTTGCAGAGTCTCACAAGTTATTGTTTGTTGCTTGTAGTCTTCTAACCAGATGTTACATCAGGAAATATGACACCATGGCATCTTTGATATAACAGAGACCCCAAGACTGCGCTAATAATTAATTTACTGATCAAAAGAGTAATATCACATACCCACACATTACACACACTAGCTTACCTGAGCGACTTAACACGCTGCACAGAATTCACCATTACAACGCATTGTTGTGACCAGGAAATATTAACTTGGTTTCTTTGCTTAACGGCTGAGGAATGATTTCAGAAACAACTTGGAACATACTGATCAAGTATATAATTATAAAATCCTGCTATCAAAATATCTACACATTCTAACTGCGCTGATGCCAAAAATACAGTAGTGTGTGCAGATAAGGGCAGCTACATTTATTTGAGAAAATTATCGAAGGTCATAGTCGGCAACTGAAGTGATAAAGGAGCTAGATTTGACTCATTAGAAGACAGGAGCAAGGTGATGACAGTGCTGGGAGTATACAAGGCATTTGTTGGGGATGAGGAGAGGAAAGATAATGGTGCGAGAACAAAGAGAGAAGTGAGGAAATGAAGGGATGACCAAAACCAAAAGTTGGCAACTGTTACCAGCCACAAGGGAGTGGGAAAATATTTTTATGTAATTAAGGAAATCAGGGATTGGAACAAATTAACAACGGAAGTGACGGACAATATCCTTGTCAGATATTAAAATTCGATGTTGCTGGTTTTGAGTGATATGGGGATTATTATGGCTGTGCAGTCAACTTGTGGGCATTATGATTGATTGGGAGGTGTTCATAGAAGAATTTTTGGATTTTAGGCTATATTCCAGATTATAACAGATTAACTACTTGTGAGCTCCAAGATGTTATTTGTCAGGATAAGGATCTTGACACCAGGGAGACACTTGATAAAGCAAGAGTCCGGTGAGTGCTTTAATTGCGATATTTATAATAGATCTTACCTTTCCGATATGTTTCAAACTCTTCCACTTAATTATCTGAAATAACTTGGGATCTAACCTAACGACTGTAAAAGACTGAGGCGACACACCTGATAATTTAAATACACTTTAATTATAAAAGCCTAACCATACAGGCCGCAAATCTATCTAACTTTATGCTGTAAGGAATTGACATGCACGCATCGTTGCAATGTTACCAACATATTAAACTGTTATTAAATGAAAGACTAGCTTCTTCATATGAATGTAACCGAAACATGGCTTTACTGAATTATTACACGAATGACTGTGAATCCCCGTCCGGGCATCCAGATTTGGGTTTTCCATGGTTTCCCAAATCACTCCAGCTTCCTTCAAAAGGCCATGGCTGAATTCCTTCCCATTCCTTGCCCCCATCCTTCCCTCCTCTAGAGACCTCGCTGTTAAGAGACGTTAAGCAGTTAAAAAAACAAAACAAAAAAATGAATGACTGTTAATTAATTATCCTGAATATAACACTTCATTACCAAATTGATTATCACGAGGCATTACAACATTATTACAACAACGGCAAACAACTCATTTAAGTTACACAGACTGAATAATTTATCTAACATATTTTATCTAACCAATTGATAAATAACATGAAACAAGACTATAGGCAAGCATAGCTTGCCCAGTGCCAAAACGCACACAGACAAGACACAAGTCTTACCTCTTACATGGCTGCTGGCAGAATCGTTACAGAATAGAAGAGAATAGGACGAGATCACGCCACGACCACGTATTTATGTGTGAGGCATCACGTGTTATAGGTATGATTGCGTGCTTCGCGCAGCAGAAGCACTGAGAGTCAGCAGAAAGTCTCACGTAGACACTGTCCGCTTGCTTCAAGCAACATACAATATTCACTGAATAATATATCAAAACTCACAATTCAAGCCCTATTGTACAGACTTCCCGTTACATATCCACGCCTTTTCGAAATCACGCTACTCCCGGATAGCGGAAATAAAACCAAACCTAACCGCCAAATGACTTGCACTGCAGTGTATGTAGATACAACAAAATTTAAGTAAAATTGAGAATATGATATAGAACTGATTATCTGCAAGTTTATCGTGTAAAGATGCTGTAGAAATCAAAATGTCAAAGAATCATAGAAAAAATTAAACTGAAAAATTATGTTTGCTATGCGTGTCTTCTCTTTCATAAACAATTCTAACTAGCGGATTTCATTGAACATATAAAGCTCAAGTTCCAAATTCGGAACATAATTCACAAAATTAAATCAAATCTCAAAACAAAGTCAGAATTATAATTATATAAATGTTATGAGAACTTTTAATTATCTATGATAAAAAAATCTTGTAAAAGCACTGTATAAATCAGTGTTACAAATCACAATGAAAAATAAAATCAGTTTTCAACTCAAATGAAAAAGTAAAAACTGATAAAATTGTGTATAAATATATAAATATGACAATAATATTATCAGTTTTAATCAATAATACAAAATTCAATTAATTGAATGAGAAAAAAAATGAAAAAATTGTTCAGATTCAATTTACCAGGAAAAAAGTTAAAATCAATCATTGAAAATATTAGTGTTACTTGTTTTTTTTCTAAAATTCTCCAATATATAATCTGTCACTGACTACGTAAAGAGAAGAAATTGCAACCAAGAAAATCAATGTTGTTTGAACAAGAAAAGTTACTTAAAATCCAATATATAAATCATCTTTATTCAATAATTATAAAAATTTCACTCAAATGACAATCACTCAAACTCCCAAAACTCACATGAAAGAAAACTCTTTAAAATCATAAATACTCCCAAAAATCAAAACGTTTTCTTCAATACATCATCAGCGTACTTTTTAATCAAATCAAAGCCCACTAAACTTACTCCATTATAAACCTCAGAATCTACTTCAAAATTATTTTAAATGTTTAAAATCCACTGTTACATACTACTTACTCAACCAAATTCCAAAACAAATGAAATTTTTACAACATACATTAGAATCATTCATACATAACAAATACTTGTTAGTTAACAAGAAGAAAGTTTAGGTAATGGCCATAGACGAATAGAACATAGATTCTTTCCATTTTTGCAAATTTCTAAAATCAAGAATTAAATTTTTGATTACTATCACAAAGCAATTCAATTTCCAAAGTTAAAGCAAATCTTTTAATACAAGAATTTACTGATCTCAATTGCAATGCATGCCATTATGAATTTCACTCAAACAAATTCTACTCCCCAAAATAAATAAAAAAAATTCTCTGTGCTCAAGATGTTTTTGTTTCTTTCAGAGACCTTGACAAGCAAACAGGATTATAAACTCGCATAAAAGTCAGCTTCAGGTTCCGGATTCCATCCGCTAGACACGAATTTTAATGTCAGCCACATAACGACAGTAATTAGCGTACAGTCTCATGTTTAAGTGTCATTGAACGTTCTGCTATATCCATTCTCCGTTTAGCACGTGGCAACCTTCTCTCCAAACTCTTGATTATACAGAGAAGTTCTTGAAGACTAAGAACCAATATCCATACCACAATATACTTATACTCTCCCAATATTTGACAACATATACACCCTATTCAATTCAATAACATATTGCTTTCCTGGCAATCATCAAATCATCTCATTAAAACATTGATTGCTCTCGCTGGCAATCACAAAATCATAATCTTGTCACAACATAACTTCTTAAAACTCCATAGATTCATCTCATTAAATATCATGACATAAACCCACTGAAACACAATATATTCCTATTAGCCCCGTTATTTAAGGTGTTGAGTTTCCATTCATACAACTGCATTGATATATTTGATAAGTTAACTAATGGTACTCGATAGGAAAGATTGTTTTCACAGTCAAATATAAAAATAATGAAACACCGAAAAACAGATCTCGGCTTCAGCCTTACAAACGAGGTGTTGGAACTAGAGTTGATCAAGAGTGATCTACAGAACAGTATAAAGCGAGAACTAGGTTACATGACAATGGAAAAAAATGACCTTAGTAGGCTAGGGTACTTCACAATTGCTTATGTCACGTATTAGTTATACGACCCTGAAGAATAATTACAGTAACACAAAATTCCGTACAATGAAACAAAACCATGAAATGAAACTAAAGTCCCAAAACAAAAACCCAAATACAAAAGAAAATTAAAATCTATGATCTTGTGTACTCGTAGTTGTTGTCATCGATGTCTTGAAAAGATGTTTTCTCTTGATGTTGGATATTTTGTCTGCTTGATGTAACTGCATAAAGTCCTCGCATCCATATCGCCTCGAAATTAGCAATAACATATAACCTGGCCCAGTATTTATTCTCCACTACTTCACATTTATTTAATGATGCACTTTTAGTAAACACTGTGTTAAACTTTTGCTCTCAGAAAATGTTTCTTCGTTAAAGTTCAACTTTCAACTGACTGTTTTGGTCAGGGATCAACTTGGACCTTCATCTCAATATTTTATCTGCAATGTTCTATTTGTTCAATTTCCAATTGTTTAACAATTTTGCAACCTTCCACTTGCTCAACATTATAATTGTTAAACTTTCTAATTGTTAGCATTTTATTTAATAAAAATTAAATTGAAAAGACTTTTAATGGAAAAGAAACTTGAAACTATCAACATTAGCTCAAAACCAAAAATAAATGGAATGAAATGAATACTGCTCAATACTTAAGTGTGGGAGGGGAAGGGGGGGGGGGTCGGAAGAGGACATCCTGTTACACATTCCAAATACTTCAGTTATGGAACGAAATCAGTAGGAATGATTGCACTTTGTAGGCAGCAAATAAATACTAATTGAGAAAGGCGTTCAGAGTGCGGGCTGATCTGTGCGTGTTATTACGCAGGAATTACACATACCATTACATCAGTTGTTTTTTGTTATTTTTGCTTATGGCTTTACGCCTTGTCGACGTCGAGGTCATTAGAGGCGGTAAAGGATGGGGGCTAGAATTGGAAGGAATCGCCCATGACCTTTTTAAAGGAAGCATCGCGGGATTCACCTGCTTTGATTTGGCGAAACTATGGAAAACCAAAATCTGGATGCCTGGACAGGGATTCCAACACGCGTCTTCTCGAATGCGAAGTCAGAGCGTTACCACTCACCCACCGCGCTCCAAATATTTTTGGTAATACGAGTAATTTACCCAAATTAGATTCTCTGAATTTGAAAATAATTATTTTGAAAACTTTTGATGGTCATTGGCTATAAAATAGAATGTTCTAGCATTTTAAACTTTGTAAGAAATATGTTTCTCACCAAAATTAATTTGTTTTAATTGATAGGTAATTATGGTACGAATATTTCCCGCGTTATGAGAATACCACTACGTGATAAGCTAGTTTATCGTTTGACAAATCATTTCTGCCCTGTGGTGGAGCTGCATATGATCATTAATTCATTAATGTAGCTATCACAAAAGTTTTGAAAACATTTTCACAATTTTCCAAAAGTAGGCTTATTAATTACTTTGTTAATGAACGATCCATACTAATCTTAATAAAATAAAAAATAATGAAAATTTATCTGATCAGTTAACCAATTTTCAAAATCACTCATTTAAATCTATTTTTTTTACGAAAACCCATAAACTCCAGATTTGTTGTATGGTTTCCCTGTAAACTTCAAGAGGTCTATCACTGTGTGTTTGGAATGAATTTCAGAATCTGTAGTTTCGGCAATAAATTATCAATTGTTATTTATTTAATCGATTTTCATTACAAACTGTGCAATAAAAGAAAAGACCAATATTTGGAGTTGCCAGTTCAACTCCCAGCAAAATTATCCAAGGAAATATTCATTATGTTTATTTATTTCAAATTGCAGAAAAACAACTGTAATTTGAGTCAGCTTAAAATCTAGTGAATATGTGTGTTTAAGCAAATGTATCTGTCTGTGTGAGCACCAAGTAGCATCAAGCATCCGTACGTGTATATGTGCCATGTATGTATTCGTATATTTGTAAGCATCACTTTATTGGAAATAATCTACTAAGTATTTATGACCGTGTAACGTGTGTAACTGTATCCATAATCAAAGAAAGAGAAATGCGAAAAGTAGATACTTGTTGGATAACTATAAAATTTTATGTTTAATATATATATATACAGGGTGTTACAAAAAGGTACGGCCAAACTTTCAGGAAACATTCCACACATACAAACAAAGAAAATATGTTTTGTGGACATGTGTCCGGAAATGCTTACTTTCCATGTTAGAGCTCATTTTAGTTTCGTTAGTATGTCCTGTACTGTACGGACCAATTTCATGGCCCCCACGCTCTCCTGACCTCAACCCTCTTGACTTCCATTTATGGGGGCATTTGAAAGCCCTTGTCTACGCAACCCCGGTACCAAATGTAGAGACTCTTCGTGCTCGTATTGTGGACGGCTGTGATACAATACGCCATTCTCCAGGGCTGCATCAGCGCATCAGAGATTCCATGCGACGGAGGTTGGATGCATGTATCCTCGCTAACGGAGGACATTTTGAACATTTCCTGTAACAAAGTGTTTGAAGTCACGCTGATACGTTCTGTTGCTGTGTGTTTCCATTCCATGTTTATGTGATTTGAAGAGAAGTAATAAAATGAGCTCTAACATGGAAAGTAAGCGTTTCCGGACACATGTCCACATAACATATTTTCTTTGTTTGTGTGTGAGGAATGTTTCCTGAAAGTTTGGCCGTACCTTTTTGTAACACGCTGTATATATTGCGTGTGTACGTCTACAAGTATGTGTGTGCATATGAGCATTCAAATACATACTTATCTGTAAACATTAGCTGCCTAAACAGTGGTAACTGATGACAGGTTAATACAGTCACTCTCAGTGCTAATTTAGATAAGTAACCAACATATATGCAAGTTGATAAGTTTAATAACATTAATTTAGTCTTATATCTTGAAAAAATTTCATTTGTATTTGCAACCCATATTTTTATTCATTAAAAAATTCTTGTTATAAGTTGTACAATGCGGGCACAGAATAGATTGTAGGTACCACACTACACTATGGCCGAAGCAGGAATGATGTTAAAAGCAGAGTAGCACCAGCGAAACGACCCTTCATGAAAAAGATAAACCTTTCAGTTTCAAATATTGATCTAGGAATTATAAAGAACTTTTTAAAACTCTTTGTGTGGAGCACAGCACTTTATGGTAGCGAAACATGGACTTTAGGAATACCGGAAAGAAGAAAATTGAAGCATTTGAAATGTGGTGCTACAGAAGAATTTGGTTAATTAAGTGGACTGACAAAGTATGAAAAGAACGAGTTTTGGAAATGATGGGTGAGAAAAGGAAGTTTGTGGAAGAAGTTTACAGAAAGAAGAGACAGGCTGGTAGGTCATATTTTGAGACATGCTGGATTCGTTAATTTGCTGGTGGAGGGAACAGTGGAAGGTAAGAACTGTAGTGGAAGACAGAGGTTAGAATATATGAAGCAGATAATTGAGGACGTGGGTTGTAAGGGGTATGTAGAAATGAAGAGATTAGCACAGGATAGGAAGGGATGGAGGATTGTATGAAACCAGTCGAAAGACTGACGACGGCAAAAAAAAATTTTTACTTTAATAAGTGTTATTAGTTGAATTCATTCTTTCTTATGTGTGGCTTGTGTATATTTACCCGAAAGAGCAAAAATCATCATGATCCGAGTTATTAAATAAAAAACTCAAATTTGAACTAGAATCACCCCTACCCTACTACTTAATTTTTTTAATAATTCCTAATATTTATTTTAGTGATAATTTTACTCATTCATTCATTTGCATCTCTTAGTGTTTCCACTATTGCTGTTTCTGAGTAATCTATAGAATATTGCCTCCTGCTTGTTTTTTCGAAAATGACCGTAAAACTTTGACTATAGTATTTGGTAATCAGCCTTTGGTATTTGGAGACGGTATGTGTGTAGTCTGCAGCACTCCTCTGTGTGTGGTATTTCCTGTGCTGTGCTGTGCTGCGCTGTGGCCGTCTTATCGCCGCTGTGTTATCTCTCTCCTCGCTGCGGCAGTGTCCCGCCACTCCACAGACCACTCACAACTCTCTCCGTGGCGGTGAGTCGTATATTCACTTTTTTCATTTAATTGCTAACTTGTTAACAGCCATAACCAACTATTTAAACCTTCTAACTACACTCAGTCATAACGGCAACAGGTCTGTGTGTGATTTTTTAGTTTTGTGTTTAGTTTCATTTCTGCAATACACTTTACTTCTTGGTAGATATTCAATTTGTGTTGCTCAGCAGCGCCTATTTACACAGTAGCCTATTTTAGCTCCCCTTCTACGTCACATACTTCATGATCCAATTTTGAATGATCTGCGCCCCCTACCCAGTTTTCCCATTTATTCTGTGTGTTCACTGTGCCCTATCTATTCCGAGGTTCGTTCTTATACGCGTTGTTACAGACTTTTCCCTTACCTATTTCCATAATCTTTACAGTTATTTGATCTTTCTGTCGTGTGCTGTTTAACTACTGGCGGTTAACATTATTCCGTTGTATCATTCATTTGAGGTTTTAAACTCATTTCCAGTTATTCGTCTATCAGCCCTGGTTGTTTGGTAGTCACTTCGGTTAGTTATGTGATAGTACGTGGTTTGGTTCTTAGTAGCTCGGAACAGTTTGTTCATTACTCTTCATTATCACATATATTGTGCTTCGTACAGTCCGTATCACACGCGCCCTTTGCGAAGTACCATCGGGATTTAAACAGCTTATTTTTACCAGACTGTTCCTGGTTTTTATAGATTATTTCTGTAACTGCACTACTATCAGAACTATTTTTTAACATTTACCAGGTACAAGAAGATATCACAATTACTATCTCGTCCA
>JARYHS010004310.1:0-17488 GCA_031002005.1 Vandiemenella viatica
ATTTAACAAGTGTCTGTTTCTCACCTCAATTCTCAATTAACTTTGTTTATTTACAATATACAAGTACTAGTTATATAAGAATTAATGTTTGTCATATAATAGTAATCTGATTGTAAATTTTTAAGTGAAAATGGTTGTTCAATTTGTTACAGTATTAATATTTAGTTCTATGCAATTACCTCTCATGTTTTTACATAATGTTTCTGTTTTGCTTGACGACGGTGCACAATCATTATGTCCACCTACAGAATGGTTCAATATTAGAGAAATAATTCCAACAATAAAATATTTGTTTCTGAAGGTGAAGTTAGTTAGTTTTCCATGTGTGCAGTTTGAAAAATGACAGGCGATGTGATTTCGAGGCGGCTGGAAAACCGAGTAGCTACCTTTCAGTGTTGCCGCCGCGAAAGCGTTCATATTTACGTGGGCAGTTGGTAAAGAAACCCCCGCAGGGTCCTGGAACGCAAGTGCCAGGTACGGGTTTGGCGAACCCGCGGTGCTCGAGCTGGAAACTTGTGAGCGCCGCAAGTTTCCCACACCGTAAACTCCTACCATGCTTCAACGACCACCGTAGGTGGCGGTGGAACGTTGTGTGCCTAGGAGAACGGGGATCTTGGCTTCATCGCCCGGATCGCGAGGACGGTACAAACCTCTATAAAAAAAAACCTCAACCTCAAGGTGAGTAACGTGCCGAGGAGGTGGATGGGTGGTGAGGCAAACCACCCGTTAGCGTACAACCTCAGGGGCACCTGCCGCACCCCTGTTGTATTGGGCTTGGTGGCGTGATACGGGGGCTCCACGTCACTGACATCCATTCCTCCGAACTCGTGGGACGAAATTAAAAAAAAAAATCCTCCCTTCTGCCTGCGGCTTGGGCACCCCGCAGGGCCAATCTAATGCCCAAAGAGTTGGAAAACGGGCGAGGGTTGATAGCCCTCCCCGAGAGGAGGATAATTGTAACAGGAAGGGTTATCTCATCGATAACGCCTTTGTAGTAATGGTTAGAACGGAGGGATCCTTTGAAAAGGTCTCTCCGTTCTATATACAGAAAGGTTTCAAGGAATTGCCGGTACATTAAAAGCGTAAAAAAGCTGAGGAACGGGACACTGCTTCTAGAACATCTACCTACAAGCAGGCTGTCTTACTCCTTAAGTGTGAGAAGCTCGGGGAGTTCGCAGAAATGCGAACTCCATAAAACGCTTAACTCCAGCAGAGAGTGATCACTTGCCGTGATCTGATTGATATAGCGTCCGAGGAACTCCTTAAGGAGTGGATCAGAAAATGTGGTCGAGGTCAGGCAGATCACGAAGGGTTAATGGCAATCTTAAAAACAGCCACCTTCGTCCTGACGTTCGACACTCCGACGTTGCCAAAGCCATCAAAGCTGGATACCTAAACTAAACGTTCGCCCGTATGTTCCGGACCCGATGCGCTGCTTTAAGTGCCAGAGGTTCGGCATACGACGGCGAACTGTAAAGGCAACGCCACTTGTGGGAAATGCGGAAAATCGGGCATGAGTAGGGTGCAAGTTGCACCTCCCACAGGTGTGCATTAACTGCTCCGGGTCACATCCAGCCTGGAGCAGGGAGTGTCGAGTGTACCTTGAAGAAAAGAAGGTACAGGAGCTGAAAACGAAGGAACGATTATCGTATGGCGAGGCGAAACGGTTTAAGGCGCTTGCACCACCGGTCTTCGCCACTAGTTTTGCCAAAACGTTGTCAGCTCCCGTCAGGAAGGAAAGTGTTGCAACGCAGACGTCCGTTGTAGACACGGGCACGAGCACAATGTGCTCGTGTCAGTGCAAATGTGGCGCAAACCCATAATATCCTAACACCAAGGACCGCGGACGTCGGCAGCAATACTTCTGCAACCACGACCCTAAGACAGCAGGTAAACAGGTCCACCAGCAAAAGAACAGCCATCTGCTACATTAGCTGCAGGTGTGGGACTCTGCCACGGAGAGGTAGCTCCAGCGGTGGATGCAGCTCCTGCAGCAGAAGCAGTAAAGGCTACGCCATCGGCTGGTAGCGGATGGCAAACAGTTCAGAAAGTTCGGGTCCGAAGTTCAGATACGGACCCCTCTATGTTCGTGAAATCCCCTGCCGCATCGCTTCCTAGGTCCCCAACTGGGGGGGGAAGAGGGGCAAAAGGCCTCGGCGGAAGAAAGATCTGAAAGACGAGGCCTTAGAACAAGAGTCGTCTTCGGACCCTGAAGACGACGTAATGCTGGTGGATGAACCTGGTTCCGTTCCTCAGTAGCACCAACGGAGACCCACCCGAACCGGGGCGGGTGGTTTTAAAGAGTAGGATGGCTCCCATACTCAGTGGAACGTCAACGGCTTTCAGGCTCACAAAGAGGAAGTCCAACTAGCACGGTCTAATCCATTGTGTCTCTGCTTACAGGAGACACATTTTAGACCATCGCACCAACCAGTGCTAAGAGGATACGACATATACCGAAAGGACGATACCGAGGGTGATCGAGCTAAGGGGGAGTGGCTGTGTTGGTCCGAAACACCGTCCACTCCAACCCGTTGCTCTCACCTCCTCACTACAAGCAGTTGCGGTGAAAATACACGGTCCAATCCAACTGACCGTATGCTCTGTCTATCTGCCACCCAGTGTGTCAGTCACCTACGACAACCTGGTTGGCATTATACGACAACTCACTCGGCCCTTTCTCCTTTTGGGAGATTTCAACGCCCATTGCGCGTTGCGGGGTTCCTCCAACGATTGCCCCCGGGGCCGAGTGGTTGGTAGATTGATAGCTCAGGAGGAAATTTGTATCCCTGAATACAGGGAAAATGACTCATTTCAACCACTGCTACCGGTACGTCTTCTGCCATTGATCTTTCGTTGAGCTCCTTCTCAATCGCGGACTCCGTGCATTGGGAGGTGGATCGCGACCTTCATGGAAGCGACCACTTCCCAATATGGATGCACGTAGAGTCAGGGGCGTACCTACCGGATATGGCGCCTAGGGCAAGCATCGAAGTTGCGCCCTTTTGTAAATTATCTACATATAAAACAAACAGATACACTAAATAAAATAATCATAAATGTTCTGTTTTAGATCAAAATTAAGGAAATTATTTAATTATCTCAAACTTGCACCTTTCTTGCCTTGTATCGATGCAAATAGATCAATAACATTTTCGAAATCTGTTTTCTTCGGTTTCTTCTCGATCTATACTGAGCAAAGCTAGGTCTGATAACCTTTCTTGGCTCGTTGTATCTCTCAAATACGAAAGTATTAGTTTTTAGCTTACTGAAATACAGCTCGCAACTTGCGACGCATATTGCAATCGTAAGTATAATCTGAACTGAAATGCGCAAATCCGGAATAAAACACTCTCATCTCCGTACTGAACTATGAATTCAAGAAGCTCTTCAGATCTCTTTATGGTTACACTTTTTTGTGGATAACACTATTCGAACATCCAATATTTCTTCGTATAACTATCTAAAAAAAAAAAAATCTTTTTAAATGGTCACAACCGTCAGTGTTGTAACATAGTTTTTTTAATATCTAGGAGAAATTCAACTCTGGCGTCGTTTTCATGCAGAAGATTGAACGTTTCCTTCCATTTCACACGCAATATAATCCAGCTATCCCTTCAGAACTCGTTCTGTTCCTTCCTTAGCAGTAAACCAGCATCTTTCAACCTCTGTTTTCATATGTAAAGCGGGCTAGGAGGCTTTTTAGATCTGAGACAGCATCATGAAAATCATGCTAGGATCCTGGATTCGCTTTTGAACACGGTGAATATGAGCGAGTACATCATTCCAAATCCTAACAAAGTCGGAAAATTGTTAGGACAACAAACGATTCTTGCTTCACTTCTTGTTCCCTAGTTTGATTGCCATCGTCTGTCATGTCTTAGAGAACTTTCAGCATATCTTTAATGTATTTGTTAACTGACTTAACTGCTTCCATCCTGCACTCCAACTTTCAGACTCTGATTTTACAATCACAGGCAAGGAATTCTTGTGTTATTTCCCACCACATAGTGGAACAAGGAAAGAATACACAAATAGTTTCAAAAAACGTGACCATTATAGTATCCTGCTTGGCTGCAACTACACCAACCAATTTGAGTATACGAATACCGTAATTCACAAATATCGCCAGATTATTATTTTTGCTTATTCTTTTGTCAACTCCAGTTCAGTGACCAGCCGTCACAGCAGCGCTGTCATAATATTGTAAAAGACAATCCTTTATAGCCACACCGTCTGTCTCAAACTGTTTAAGGATTTCATCAACTAAGCTTCCAGCGTCCTTTTGACTCATCTGGGTGATCCGAGAAAGGATGCTCTAAAGCGTAATCATTTCCTATCAAACTTCTACGTATCTCATCACTACGTCTGAAATCTGCTCACGATGTGAAAGGTCAGAAAGTAAAGTCAAACACCAGACTATAGTATTTTTTTTTTTTCGAATGTTTCGCAATAAACTTTGGCGAACAGTGGTTGACATCAGATGAATGAACTCATTTTGAACATGAGACGAAAAGTAGTATGAGGTAATAGGATGATTTTTAACTTAAGTAAGATGGTTATTCATGATGGGGTCAAATATGTCCAGAAGCTTTGTTCATCCAAAAAAATTACCAATGTTATGGGATCTGGATCTATCGCATTCACTCAATGACTCTCTGTGACCTCGTAATGCAAGATTTTGAATGGTAAACAATTTGATGCAGTGAAGGATTTTCTTTATTACGTTACGCCATTTTTGTTTTTCTGTATCGATGTAGGTCTAAAGTTCGGCGTCAATATTCCTTCTATTTGCTGCAAAATTTCTTTCAGTTTCTTCCCATTGGGTGAAGCACTCTTCGCATATTAATGGAAAGTGAGTCGTTCACGTATACCAGATACAAAAATCAAAATTTTTTTAGTCAGGGAATAGACTAGCCATGAGCGAGTCACATCCTCCACAGTGATTTCGTAGTGTCTTCTTAACAACTTTTGTCATACAAAGGTTGTTTGTAGGTACGAAATGATCCTCAGTATTTACAAAATATTTTGAACCCATTTTAATTATTTCTGTTTTCAAACCATCTGTCAGAAATCATTTCCCATTAATCTTATCAAAGTTCAGAGGTCCAATATAATGCTGTATTTTTACTTCTGGTATGGATTCTTTTTAACATCTTCCTCCGTATCACCCCCTCCTCCCCACACCATGTATTTCTCCTACTAAATTACTAATGTTTTCTTCAAATTTTCAGTAACCTTAGAACTGGTAGCCTCACTGTTCTGAATCTCGTCACACTCAAAATTATCTAAAGTTACATCCTCTTCGTCTTGTGCTAAATTAGTGTTGGATACCTTGGATTTTTATCGTACATGTTGACGTAGGCAATAGCGGACTTCTTGAAGTAGGTACTTACTGGATTTTTGTGTTACTTCCTCCTGCAATTTTAGTTTTTTTTTCGTCCCTCATCCCCCTTCTCTTGTTTCTTTGAAAACAGTTAGTTCATATTGTGTTGATCTTATTGCGAAATGAGTAAGGGTTTTGAAATAACCTGGAATAAATAAATAATAGGTTATTTTTCAAATTGTCTCCCACACTTCACGACAGTAAACTGCATAAAGCTTGGGTTAGGGCTGTATGTATTGCATTTTTTTTTTTTTTTTTTTTTAGAATTTCCTAGGATTCTGAACAACTTTTTTTTGGTGCGAATATTTTCTATCTTCAATAGTTTACCCGAACCACTAGGATTCCACATCAGGTTTCCAAATCGAAGATCATAGCACTATATTGTCACCAGATTCTAGAAGATTCCAAATTTTCAGCCTAATACAATATTTAGAAGTGGGTGAAAACTGAGTTGCCAGATTTGCCTCAAAGTTACCTAGATTAACTTCTAAATAACTATGTATTTACTAAGCTAGTAAAAGTGTCTTAAAAATGCTAAACAACCACACTTAAAGTCTCTGAAAGCGCCCTGCATCGGTCGGTAAACCAAATAAAATGTGTTTTACGGTACCTACTAACTACATTTAGGTTTTAGCGTGTTGTGCACTTATGTTATTAATTATTACGGTATTGAAATGAATTTCACTGTAAATAAATACAGTTGGATTCGAGATCTTGTCACTTAAGAATGTTTATATCGCGCATATTATCTACTGTAGAAAATAGAATTGCAGTAGATTAATATATGCAGGTCACTTATTTTTGTTCAAAGCTCTGTACTTGACTGTAATTTAACTTATTATATCGAGTAACTTGATGATCGCTAGCGACAAATGCAATACAAATAAAATGCACAATTGCGCCACGCCAATACTATCAGCAATTAGCCAATGGAGAAAGTATGGCTTGTATTATATCCCTAGATCAAAACTTGCCAGATCAGGCGCGGGGCAGGGGCCGCTACTATTGGCCCATGCAAGGACATGTGGACAGAGCACGTAATATGTCTTCCGTGTTCCGATTACCAAAAACTTACACGATTCGCTGTTTACTTACTCCCTGTAGCTGGTTCACGAAAGCTCACCAGCAATGCGCTGGAATATTTGAATATGAATTATATTGTTGGTGTATTTTGATTTTTAAGTTAAATAATTTGCCAGTTTTTGCGCCCCCCTTTCAGCGGCGCCCAGGGCACGTGCCCTACCTGCCCCACCCTAGGTACGCCACTGCGTAGAGTTTGAACACGGAAGAGGCAGTAACAGACGCAAATGGAACGTCAGCAAAGCCTACGGCATTGTAAAGGCATCACGGAGATGGTGAATCATTTTACAGATGTGATTCACCAGGCGGCTGACGTTTCCATGCCGAAATGCTCCGGAACGCTGTGAAGAACGGCCGTCCCTTGGTGGAACGACGAATCTCGTTCCACTATTCAGGGACGCAGGAGGGCGTTGCGCCGATTTAAGATGCAGCTATCTGATGACAACTTAGCAGCGTTCCGTATAGCCAGAGCTAAGGCGCGTCGTGTTATTAAGGAGTGCAAAAAAAGGTCTTAGCAGAACTTTGTGAGCAATATAAATCGTTCCACACCTTCGTCGAAAGTATGGGAGTCTATCCGCCGTATATCTGGAAGGTACTCCCGCCCACCAGTATCTGGATTACTGGATCAGGGACGTGTTATTACCGACGAACGAAGCATAGCGCAGCTGATGGCGGGGAACTTCACCTCCGTCACTTCGTCCGCCAACTTTGACCCTCGGTTTCAGCGACAAAGAGTTGTTGCCGAGAGGCGAGTGCTGTGCTTCGATTCGTCGAATACAGAGGCCTACAACTGCCCATTCACATCTTGGGAGCTGGAGTCAGCGTTGAACAGCGCAAATGACACTGCTCCAGGGCCTGATCTGATCCAGTACCAGATGCTGAGGCATCTTAGTAAAGATGCTAAGGAGTACCTTTTAGATATTTTTAATCAGATTTGAACCAGAGGACACTTCCCCGACTCGTGGAAAGAAGCAACGCTTATCCCTATTTTAAAGCCTGGTAAGGTCAAGTTGTTGCCAGGTAGCTATCGTAACATCGACCTTACAAGCTGCGTGGGTAAGACACTGGAAAGGATGGTCAATCGCCGCCTCGTCTGGTGTCTTGAATCCCGTAATCTGCTGAGCCGCTTTCAGTGTGGATTTAGGAAGTTCTGTTCCACCCTGGATAACCTGATCCTGCTGGAAGCGGCAATACAAGATGCGTTTATACGCAATCAACACCTTGTGGGTGTCTTTTTTGATATCGAAAAGGCCTACGATACTACCTGACGGCATGTTATTCTAAAGCAATTACATGAATGGGGTTTTAGGCATAACCTGCCCCATTTTTTAAAATCATTTTTATTTGGTCGTTGCTTCCGGTACCGAGTCGGTGGTGAAGTGTCTGATCTTTTTATTCAGGAAAATGGTGTTCCTCGAGGGTCAGTTTTAAGCGTGACGCTTTTCGCTATTGCGGTAAATAGTATTTCAAGTGTAATAAGGAGTCCCGTACGGTACTCCTTATACGTGGATGATTTTTTAATTTTTTGTGCCTCCTCCAGCCTGAGAAGCACTGAGCGGCAGTTGTAACTCGCGCTGAACAGGCTGGATGAATGGTCAGTGCACACCGGTTTTCTTTTCTCTGCTGAGAAAACCCGGTGTGTACTTTTTAGTCGTAGTAGAACTCATTTCCCAGAGCCACACCTTTCCTTGAGGAACACTGTTTTATGTTTTAATGACACTGTTCGGTTTCTGGGACTCATTTTAGACACAAGGCTCAACTGGCTTGCGCATCTTAAAGATCTGAAAGCCAGAGCCTCAAAAGCTCTTAATATTTTAAAAGCCCTGTGTGTCAGGTCGTGGGGTGCTGATCGCTCCAGCTTGCTACAATTTTAAAGAGCCTTTGTACGGTCGTGGCTGGAATACGGATGTATCGTGTATGGTTCGGCACGGGACAATTATCTGCGTATATTGGTAGTGTCCACCATGCTGGGATTAGGCTCGCCACAGGTGTATACCGCAGTAGCCCGATTGTCAGCATTTGTGCTGAGTCTGGCGAGCCGTCGCTTCCCATCCGCCGTCGTCTACTCATGGTGCAACACTACTTGCAGGTTGCCATAACACCTGACAGTCCCGTGTACGACATAGTCATACACCCGAATTACGAGCGGCTTTATACCAACCGCACTAGAGCCACCAAACCTTTTAGCTACCGTGCAAAGGCTGTTTTAGAAGAAAATGGGTTCGAGCTTCCCTCGTTTTATCAGCAGAGTTGGAGTAAATCTCCTCCCTGGCTTTTAAAGGGGCCCAGAATAATTTTAGATCTGTCGTGGTACAACAAACTGTGTACCACTGATAGTGTTTTTATTAATATATTTAGAGACATTTTAAATCAATATCACACGCTTACCCCGGTGTATACGGATGGGTCTAAGCAGACTAACGGAGTTGGCTTCTCCATAGTGTTCTCTCGAGCGACTTACACATACAAACTGGATGGCAGGTGCAGCGTTTACACCGCCGAGTGTTACGCGGTGTTAAAGTCGCTCCAGCATATGAAAGCAATGTGCGACCAAAAGTTCATCATATGCTGTGATTCCCTCAGCTGTGTTCAGTCCATAGGAAATATGTATCCAGCAGACCATCTACTCCAGGACATTCAGGACGCTCTCCTTTCCCTCCAATCTTGTGGAAAGGAGGTATTAATCTGCTGGGTACCGGGCCATGTGGGTATCAGGGGGGACGAGGCAGCTGATGTAGCTGCCAAGTTAGCCTGCGACAAGGTCAGAACCTACTTTGAACCGGTCCCAAAATCAGACCTTGCCTCGGCGGCGAAGAGAGTTGTGTTTGATGGATGGCAGAGGCAGTGGCTGGAAGTCTAGCATAATAAGCTCCGGCTGGTCAAACCGACCGTTCAGCCGTGGAGCAGCTCCTTTCAGCGGGTGAGGGGGGATGAGGTTCTCCTTACTCGCCTCCATGTAGGGCACTGTCCTCTGACTCATGGATTCCTTCTCCGCCGAGAGAACCCACCGGAATGTAATGTTTGTTGCGTACCTTTGACGGTGTGACACATTTTAATTGACTGTGTGATATTTTTAGACTTGAGGGAAGACGTTGGCATAGCCAGCGATCTGTCCGTTATTTTAAACAATGACAGTGACAATGTGGCCAATGTTTTAAAGTTTTGTAGCTTGGCCGGTCTTGTCCCAAAAGTTTTGGGCAGATCGGCCTAGTTTTTAGATTGAGTAGAATATCTTTTATAACCATCAATCCATGAACTGTCCTTATTTTTTATGAATTTATGTGTACGTTGTTATTTGATATTTTATATCTGGCTGGCCCTTTTACAGCCAGCCAGTTAGTTCCTCGTTTTTTATCTGGTTGGCCCTTTTACAGCCAACCATTTAGTGTTTGTATTTTTTAATCGTTTGTGACCTTTCTACAGCCACTGTTTCAGTTTTAAATTTCGCTCTGCAGTCTGTGTGGCCGACCTCTTTACAGTCGGCCATGCAGACGATATTTTAGTCTTCTTTGTTTTATTGTACTGCCTGTGTGGCCGACCCTTTTACAGTCGGCCACACGGACGGTAATACAGTTTTATGACATATTGTCACGCCAGGTATTTGTTTGGGCGCTAATAACCCCGACGTTGACGCCCCCTAAAGCCCAAATAACAACAACAACAACAACGGTTAAGAAACATTGGATACCTACTCTCATTTATGAAACACTCCTCAATTATTCCCTGACGCAATTAGGTAAGAATCAAGGATATGCTATACGCACAAGAAATGTGTAGATTTGCAACATTTAAAAATGAAATAAATATAATTTTTAAAAATTATAAAATACTCACATTTGAACCGTGAACCACACGTTCAGCAGCCCAGAACGTTGACCAGAGGAACTAAGCCATTCATGCTGCTGCGCTATTCGTCGGTGTGTAAACAACGCTGCCTAGGAAGACTGCTTCGTTCAATCTGTCCTTCAGACACACTTTTTCGAAATAATCTCTTTATGATTATTTCTTTAGTTTCGTAGTACTAAAAATTCTGCCACCTCGAACATGGTTATTCGCTGGTTTGCCCACAGATCACGTTATGAGTGCAACATTATTGGAAGGATTTAGCAAAACAAGTATATAAATAATTATCGTTTTAGTTTTACGCTAATCAATTTGAGTCAACTGTAGCACTGTGCATTTTTTGCTTCGCTGTAGTACAGTTTCGTTAATCACAACTTTTACGATAGGTTTTACCATCTGAATTTTGGAAAAGTTTTATTGAAATGTAGGGGAAGGTTGGTGAAATACACCGTCAATAAGAATTGTCAGTGGGGGGAGCTAAATTCCTCCCTGTTAGCCAGTCCTCCTGTTTTGTTTCATGCATTGACTTGAAGAAATGAATAATCTGAAATATAGATGGGGCGAAGCTAGCATCGCGTTACTGTTTCTTGGGATGACATCATTGTTAGATTTTGCAAAATATGGGTGACAGAATCTGACGTCGACAGCCACATTTAATGGTAACTGGTGACTGTCTCTTCGCGATACAAGCTCCCAATTAAATTAGTGATTTTTAGTAGTTAGTGGATATATCCGACAACCGCCGCGTACATAGTGGACGGATATTCTCGGTCCAAGACGTGCTAAATGTGACTTCGATGCGAACGTGGCGAGAGCTACATAGTAAAGAGGCTCACAAATGACTCTCCGTTCACTGTCTAATAACCAACATAAAATCTTGAGGAGACAAACAATTGGTAAGTACATGAAAAAAAATTTTTTTTTTTTTTTTTTACGACAACTTCAAGCAGATAGTAATGACTGTTTCAAAATAATATATAATAATAATCATAATATATATAGTAATGTTTTGCAAAATAAACAATTAATTAAACGAAAAGAAAAAAATTGTTTGTTTTAATTGTAAAGATATGTTTTGAGTATAAATTTAAATTCATAAAAAATACTATTTTCTTCTACTTTTCCGTTTTGTCCTCTATGGATGACGTGGTTCTTAGTCTGCTGAACTTTCTTTTGGCCAACATTCTTTCATCCTTCACTGTGGTTGTTCTTCCTTTCTTGGGTCCATTTCCCCCAAATCTGGGGCGCAGAGGTTTGACTCATAGTGTCTGGAGAGGATCGGATACTTTAACCAACATTCTGTACTTATCCAGGATATTAATTTCATTGTGGTCAATTTCTAGTTGTTCGAGATCTTTTCTGACTAGCCTTGTCCAATTTGCGTTAGTCACTTTCCCTCTAGAGACAGTGTTGAAGATTTTGGAGGTGCGTCTATAATTGTCCATCCGAACTAAGTGACCTTAGAACATTAATCTCCTTTTTTCTCACGGCTATTGTAGTGCTATTCAGTTTTTGGTTGATTCAAATTTTTGACAGTTTTAAATAAATCCGGCTTATAATTGCTAGGGTTCGGGCCACATGGAAAGGGTTGGTGCGTCGTATGCGGCCCGCGGGCTGTGTGTTGAGTACCGCTGGTATAGGTCCGTATAATGTCTGAGATTGTATTTTCTTTCCGTGAAAGGACCCAAGATCTTAGGTGCCTTTAGTTCCAGTTTTTTGAGTTGTCCCTTCTTAACCATGTTCAAGCAGTCTCATACATATAGTACTGATGGTCGAACTACAGTATTATAGTGCCTAAGTTTGAGGTTAAGGGAGAGAGATTTATATCCATACATGTTCTTACAAATGTTCTCTCCAGTCTGACATATCTGCTATTCATGGCTAAGTCCTCGTTGATGTTTGGAGTTAGCCATTCTCCAAGATATTTGAAGGCGTTAGGTCCCCTAGGCACCCATAATTTTTTTAATAACAAATGATATTCCCCATACAACCTCTTAGATAAGAAATAAACGTTTCAATTTTATTTTGTGGGTAGTATAATATTACGTAAAATTACGATAATCTTACATTGTTTAATTATTTAGGCACAGGATTAGCAGTGCAATAATTATTATTTGTGCGTACGTGAATTACCAGAGAAATTGGTGGCCAGGCGGACAAACACTCAGCTTCCGAGAACCCCGAGTGGCATTGATCCCGTAACAACAGCTCAAGAGGATTGACCCTCGTCATGTGTAAGCTAGTGAAGGTTTCAATACGGACATTGCCCTAAAGCGGAATATTTATGTCTTCAACATCCGATCAAGAGATCTCCGACCTCAACCACGTAATGCTCTCTTGCTCACGGTACCAGCCACAACGGAAGCGATTCTACAGGCGCCTAGAAGAGCTTTCTGTAAAATTTTCAGCGAACGTTACCACAATTCTAAAATCAAAAAATGTACAGGTCTATAAAGCAGTCATTCGCTTTCTCCAAGACAACTTATGTTAATGTTGAATGCTGGCTAAATGGTTTCAGACCAAAGGCCAAATAAATAAATAAATAATAAAACATCCGCCTTGGATAATTACGTCTTCGTGGCATTTTCAAACTTGGGCGAATTTACGGAAACCAAGACTCAAGTTAATGTAGCAAATCAAGACGTGCTTAATTAGATATTCGCCAGATAACCTGTTTCTCACGTCAACACGTTAGACAGAGATGTTTAACATTTGAAATGACGACAGGGAAAGGGGGATTCAACCAATCAGAATAAATCGGAGTGAAGAAAGGTGTTGTGTGAGGGATGCGTGAATGTGACCCTCCAATAGAAAAATTGTTTTTAGTTACAATTTTGTTTAAAATCATATTTCATGTTTGGGCGTGTCTGGAGACCAGAGAGGCGGATGCGAAGCGGGATTGGGCCCGGCTGCACGCGGGCGGAGAAGGAGAATTGAACCCAGAGTCTACAAACAAAGGCGGAAGGCGTCGTCCGGACGGGGACTCGACCGATGACTCTTGACGCGAAAGGTCACTGAGATGATCTGGCAGCCGTCAAGTGGCGAAGTGTTTATGTTCATACTGACACAAGTGTGAATTGAAGTGGTTTGAATGAAGATCGAGGTGTTTGCGTGTCCCCCCCCCCCCCACCCCGGTGATGACTTACGGTATAGACTCTCGCGTATACTCTGAACTTGCGCTAAAATTCTAACAAGCTCTCTTGCCCATATATCGGCCATGGTGAGGAAACTCGCAGATAAGAATCTCAATCTGGCGAACAGTCATAAGTTCTAATCGAAACATATAGTTCAAATAACTCTTTGTTTATAAAATCAACGCCGTGTGTTTGGCGTTTCTTTATTTCATTAACTTTGTTTTTAAATTGTAGGGTAAATGTCACATTGCTTACCGAAATAATATTTTTTAAAATAATTTCTTGTGCTTGGTAAATAAATATTCAGACTAACCGTTATGGTGTCATTAATATGATTGTGTTTGTTGTTAAATTGGTACTTAATTAAAATTGAACACATTTGCAAATGTATGAGTACACCACATAAGAATAAATTGTAAGGTTATGATTTTTCAATATTTGTAATGTATGAACACTATTCCATTTGAAATAATTTTTAACTAAATTTTACCTGTGGTTATAAAAAATAAATTCATGAATAAATTAAGTCACCCAGAACCTTCACGTTATACTTGAAAATTCCTTTTCTTTTATATTTTATGCGGTCATTCCAGCATTTTCATATGGATTTTGTGTTGTTTTTATATTAATACTATAACTTTTGAATGATTTGTGTTTTAAAATCGAAAACCTTTTGACTTCTATGTGTACATCTCGTATTCTACGGCGCCGGCGCTGCGTTGCGTTACGAGCAGAAATTTTGAATACGCGATTTAATTTAATTTAACCGGTGGCTATTTCCCAACACAGCCATTTTACCCATTTTCTCCCTTTTCCTGTACCCACCTACTTTTGTCCTCTGCAAATTTTAACTTGCCGGCCTCGGTAGCGTGGGGACTGGAGTACTGGCCCCACGTACCGAAGGTCACCGGTTCGAGTCCCGGCCGAGGGCATGGGTGTTTAAGTGTTCTGTGTGAGTGTGTTTGTCATGTCCGTCTTGTGGTGTGTCTAGAATAACTTGAAAGATATATAGAGAAACTGAAAAAAAACACTGGATGAACTAAACACGTACTTGCGCTGGCTGTATGGCCTAAGGAAGCCAAATGCCATTAAAAAAAATTTCAACTTTAAATTGTATCACCGTTTTTGGTAAATTATTCATCAGTTCTCTTGGTAATTTATTCCAATCCCCGACCCTCTTAACTACGAAAGAAAATCTTCCCACACCCTTGTAGCTGAAATCTAGTGCCAGCTTGTGGTCATGTTCATCTCTTCCCTTCCATGTATTGCTTTCAATTCTTACATCAATATCTTTCCATGCCTCATCAGTTATATACGCCTTGTACATCCTCATGACTCTCTTCACCTTCCTCCTGTCTTCCATTGAATGCCATTCCAGCTCTTTTATCACATTGGTTACTGACTGTGTTCTGTGGTAATTTCCAGAAACAAATCTAGCAGCCGTTTTTTGAACTCATTCTCCCCTCATATTTCCCCCTCATATTTCGGCATTTTTAATTAAATTTCTAGCAATTTTTCCGGAATGTATGATCGCAAAACGTGAAGAGGACATGTTGACAAAGCGACTGATGTAAATTTCAACAGGTTAGTACCAATTTTTGGCAGGTTCCGAAAGTGGTGCAATTCCCAAAATTGCATTTAAAAAAAGCAGCAACTTACACTAGCACCAAGGAAGTGTGAATACGGTGGGATTTTACCAACCACATGATTAGTCTATTAGATGAACCGAGCCTGGTGGGTGAGCGATAACGCTCGGACCTCGCATTCGTAAGGCCATCCAGAGTTCGATACTCCATGGTTTCTCGAGATCAATCCAACCGAATTCTGGGATGGTACCTTCAAAAGGTTACGGTAGAATGCCTACGCACTACTTGCGCAAAAAGAAAGAAGATATGACGAGTAAAGTACCGGTATCCTATCTTTTTTTTAATGGAATATGATATAAGAACGTACACTTACATATGGATGATTCAGTCTTGTGGCAGCCATATTCACTTGTACTTTATCAATGATTACATTCCATGTTTTCCCTTAACATGTCGGCAACCACCTCGGATGTTGGAAGTCTCGCTTCTCTTGAAAATTGAGCCTTTGGAGGTTTAGCGACGCCGTTGAAATCCTTCGCTTGAATTTAAACACAATGCGGTTTCTCTGCTCACAATGCTGATATCAAGAGTAACATTCTGGTCTCTGTTATCAAAACACAAAAGTCTTTAAACTTATTTTTGATGTATTAACTGAATACTGCGTACGAACCCAGAACAATATAACAAATTTCGAAGCAAACTGTGACAGCATATCTACGGTATCCATTAGTTTTCTGTGTCGAAACGGCGCGTTGCCACGGAAATGGTCTCCGCCATTGTTGATAGAGTATATAAGACGGCATTCATTTATTTCGCACTGCTTCTTGCCATTCGGGAGGACCGGTGTCAAACCCGGTCCGGCCATCCTGACTGAGGTTTTCCGTGGTTTCCCTCAACCACTCTAGGCGAATGCTGGGATGGTCCCCTACAAGGCCACGGCCGACCTTCCAGCCCCCATCTCTCCCCGTAGAGTAGTAGGCTGAAAAGGATCTCCGTGATCCTCCAGCAGCCCGCCTCCCAGCCTTCAGCTGGGAGGAATGAAATATATATATATATATATATATATACATATAATGTTGTTATTCCGTCATCATGCAAGGATGAACTTGAATCTGGACAGATGCCGAATGCGGACACTGTGGGCAGAGGAACGGCCAGCTTGACAGTGAAAGCAGAGGCCTCGACGTTCTTGTAACCACTGAAAGGTATTGGTTTCTTTAAAATCATTTGACTGTCCTAGCAATGGACGTAAATTGGGCATTACCGTTTCAAAGTGAGATAACTCCAGAATTGATTAATTTATGTTAGCATTATGTGTTTCTTTTATTCGTTTAGCCCACTAAGGAACTAGTCGAACCACTAATTATCATTGCCCTTCTTATCTTCCAAAACTCTTATTGTACTGGTTAAATTTACTATGAAACTAAACGTAGTCCACAACCCCAATGTTGGTTTCATCCTTCTGTAGGAGGCATACAAAGCAATTGTGTCAGAGGTAGGTCATCCAGTTCCTTTCCTCTGGGATCTACAGTTTAACGTGGAATCCAAACCACGGAACGACCTGGCGTAGCTCATATTATCAATCACAACTCTTAAAAATTCCTGGCTCCACCGGGATTTGAACATGAGACCGGACCACTAACGTTTGAAAGTAAGCGCCTTAACCATTGAGCTACCAGGCCCAATAAACTGGGCCAGGCAGCAATTTTTTTATTTATACAACTTTACATATCATGAAGGAAAATGTAAATTGAGTTTTGCTTATGCTTTCTAGCCATAAGTTGTTAAAATTGAATTATCTCTCTTTATCTCTGAGGTAAAGAACCGTTTTCAATTCTTTTTTTCTGAATTGCATTATTGTACCGTTGTCGCTCGTTACTTGTTTCTAGTCTGCAGTTAGTTTACTTATCTATTTTCTCTGTCTCAATGCTGTTGGTGATTAATCAGGCCAAACCTAACGTGAGACATGCAACCACGAAGTTACATCTAATAGATAGTGGGGGGGATGGGGGGACGTTCCTGTTCAAACAGCGTAAAACTACTGAAGTGCTTTTCCTCCTGGGAGTGCGATCTTCAGCAACAATGCACTAAGTACCCAGATTTGATCTTTTAGAGCAGGGATGGCCAATACGCGGGCTTCTTGCGGCAAGCTGTATGCCAGCATGCGACCCGCGGAGCTGGAGCATTACATACGAAATTTAACTTACAACGATGATATCAAATATTACAACACTAAGTTACTGATTTTAAATCTATATCTTCACTCGCATGATCTAGCTTGGATCGAGAGTCAACACGAGTCACTGATGTTCATTTGAAGAACTTTTTACTAGTACCTAGCCACCACTCCTTTCGACATCGACAATGATGTATTTAGTTCTGCCGAACAAAGTCAAAAGTTGCATTAAAATAATTATATTTTTAATACTTCTTTAAATATGTATGTTACAATTGTAGTG
>JARYHS010004313.1:0-24006 GCA_031002005.1 Vandiemenella viatica
TAATCCTAACATGCCTTTGTTTTGTTTTGATTGACTGGTTTGTATGGGGAAAAAAGTGTTGATTTTACTGTTTTCCTCGCAATTTTTTCGTTTTTTCTCTACATAAGAACCTTCTTTGTGGACTAACGAAAATGTTGAGGAAAAAAAAAGCCGAATTGGTCTAGCCGTTCTCTAGTTTTGCGCTTAACAACACATTTGGTGATTCATTTCTTTTTATATTTATTTTAAAAGTCAGAAAGTATTATTTCTCGCAGCCAATTCAATCATCGTGAATTCTACCAGAACATAATTTAAAACGAATGGAACCCATCACCACAAAGCTTACCACACGATAAGTGTGGCTCTATCGTCAGACGCTAATGCATATCGCTTCTCAACTGAAATACCAGTAATCAGTTTTGCTTTTTAGGTATTCTTGGTATTACATCCTTCTAAACTGATGCATTCTATTTTCATAGTCGAAACTTTCGCGATAGGCGGCATGGGTCTAAATGTAAACACACTGAACAAATACACACACAATTGGTTTTCGAGAGAAGCGAAAATTTATAAAGCAACCAAGCAAATGCCACGCACGGAAGAAATAATGATAACAGGTACGTCAGTTATATTATTTTCGTCGATCACTCGCAGGCTTAGATTAATATCCATAGAGCCTAATCAACGTGAAGGCATACCAAAGATAATCCTAACGCGGCTTTGTTTTGTTTTAAATAAAGAAAAAGAAAAGTGTTGTTTTGCTATTTTCCTTTCAATTTTTACGTTTTTTCTCTCCATAAGAACCTTCCTTATGCCTTAACGAAAATATAAAAAAAAACAATTAGCCGAATTGGTCGAGCCGTTGCGATTAGCAACACATTTGGCGATTCATTTTTATTATATAGATATTACATAACAACCCTACAATAATTCATAGCTTCCCTGAAACCCTTGTTACAGCGAGGTCAGTTACCCTTACGACTAATGGGAGCCTTCCCTTGCGCTTCTATAGTTTTCAACCATCCACATTCTAACTTTCATGATGTGGATCATTCCCACCTGTGTCAATGTTGGTGCGGGCGGCTGCTCTCTGCAAACACTGCTTCAATCTTCTGCCACCCGCCTCGCCTTGAAATCTTGCAGTCTCACTTTATATAGTCTGGTTTTTATCGTTATTAACAACTCCTCTGTATCTGGTGGGGAGACTTACTATCCAAGCATGGAGCCCGTGGATGCAGTCATCCCTAGCTAAATGACGTAGTGCTTTACTCCACTGCTGCTGACTTGATGATCCACCTTGCAGGTCGCAGCCATCTGCGTCGCCACATTCCTTTGGCTGCAATAGCTTACCTTTGCTGTCGCAACTGACCTAACTAGCTGTACCATTATATGAAATCATTCATATTCCAGTATTTCTTTAAAAACCCGTGGGCCACCACACAATGTTAAAATCCCTAATTTCTTGAACAGCTTTCAGCATGAAGCTCTACTTCTAACCCCATACATATGATACATAATTCTTATTATTCTCATTTGGGCCGGGAACATTTTGCAACTGCAACTGCCTCCAACTAATATTCCATATGACATTAAGGAGTAAAAATTTGCAAAATAAACTAATTTCATCACACAAAGATCACCTATATCTGAAATTACGAATAGAAAACGTGCTTACACCGAAAAGCTTCAGAGACAGGTACCCTCCAATTTAAATTATGATCAATAAGCAAACCCTGAAATTTCACACTCTCTGCGTGTTGAATGGAAAGGCCTCCAAATTTTATGTATATGTCTGATGTTAATCTGTGGGATGTACTGAACTATATAAATTGAGCTTTATCAAAGTTTAAAGACAAGCCATTAGCTGCAAACTGATTATTAATAAGGTCAATGACACAATTTGAAATTTGTTCTATAAATAAATCTGGAGTATTTTTAAATTCACATGCTTGTATCATCCGCAAATTTTTAGTTGTAAGATGTAACACGGGGTAGATTATTTATACAGTATATATTAAGACAATAGTGACACAATATAGGACTCTGCTGTTCTCCACATCTGATAAATCATTACTCAGAAAACAGTGGACCACGTAATGCAACATTAAAATGTACAAGTGACACTTTCTGTTTTCTATTTAGACATTAAGAACGAAGCCATTTATTAAGAATTTCATCTATACCATAACACTTTAATTTCTGTATCAGAATGACATGTTCCAAACATTCAAATGCCTTAGACCGGTCACAGAAATTTTTTACAGGCATTAATACATGTGCAATGTAATTTGCTAATTTAATTTGAAAATCGCTACATCAGTTGTTTAACTTTCACATGGTATGCACTATACAAATGGGGAAAACCTAATTATCCAGCACTATTTCCGTCAAACAATATTCTATTTCTGTAACTACTTTTGGTTTGCTTATTTAAATGAGTCAGGGACCGAGGGAAAAGCAGAAAAATCTTCCTGTAACATTAAACGAATATAAAATAACAATCTTTTAAGGCAAATTTAGTTTCGTACTCAAGTTGAACTATAAGAGTAAAGTCAAAAATATTCATGTATAGAGAAAGAACGTGAGGTGAGAAATTAAAAACATGTCCTCTAATTCCTCAAGTTTTTTATTTTACAACCATAGACCCCCTTCAAATTCATTTTCCCAGAGCAATTATTTGTTCATTTTATCGCTTAATATGTCTTTGACATTCTTTTTAAAAGAGTATTGTCTCTGAATTGTTGTCATTTTGTAGCAGAGACAATATAAGTTGTCCGTGTGTTGTAGTGTTTATTTGTGTTTTAATTTATCTAATTATGTTGGTGGTTTTGCGTTTAGTATCTGCAAGTTTTGCCGTTTGTTAGCCAACTAAAAAGTTGAAAATCTTAAGCTGTGTCTTTAATTATTTTAAAAATAAAGCCATGATTATTTAGATTGATATCAGAATTTGTGCTGAACTAGTGTACTTCCCCTTAGTGACACTTGATTGTTTCAAGTGTTGTGGCATAAGTTTTAATTACATGTGCTTTATGTATTTTGATGGTCGCATTTAATACATCAGTATGTCAGACAGTCAACCGTCTGTAAAGAGAAAACGGACAGACGAATGCCAAGAAGCACCGATAGGTGAGTTTCCCCAAGTTATGGTGCCTTAATAATTTATTAAAAACGCTTAAATAAATTAAATGTTAAATTAGTAAAGGGAAATGTAGATGGGAAAAGGAAAAGGGACCATTGTGTGTGTAGAGAAATTACCACGGGAGCAAGCTCTCCATCCCAATTAAATTAACTGGGTGTTGGGATTTTCGCTTTCAGTTACTTTTACGAAGAATACCCGTTTGTTGGAATTATCGATCAATCATCAGTGAATATCAGGAAACAGTAGTGGTCATTGCGCAATAGTGTGAACACCCCTCATTCCTTTATTTCCACTGTACACTATTTAACCATATGGCAATCTGTAGTTTGTACATAACCACAGTTATCAAACACTCAAGCTTTTAATTATACACCTTCAATTAACTAGTGGCATTCTGATATCTGTCCTTATTACCTTTCATCCGGAGTAGTTTACATCACAATACATAAAGTCACAATGTGACATAGTGCTTATGAAAGTTGCTTAAATAACTTATAACTAAAATTCCTCATGCCTTTTTCTGTGACATGAAGGTTCAGTTTTCATTCTGGTCCAGGCTGAATTTTTAACCTAACCACAATCTTTGCTAATGTTGGCACTACAAATTCAAAGCCTCAGTCACATGCACCTTGATACAATCATTTTATCTTAAGTTAGCAACATTCTGTGTCATGACGTAAACTTGAACCCCTTTCACCTGCCTTTAGTATCCCTCCTGGGTCATTCCATGTCAAATCAACCAATTCTACTATATGATTTGAACCTTGACCTCTCAGATTTGGATGAATTTTCTTTCATGTAATGTACCCACCAACACTAGTTTAAATTTGAAATTTCAAATTTTTCTGACTTTTGGTTTTTGAGTTTCAAGGGTTTAAAAATCCAAAAAAATGACTTTTTTGATCAATTTATGATTGTTTTAAAATGCTGTAGCTCAAAAACTATACAACCTAGAGAGCTCAAACTTGCACCATTGTTTTCCTCTAAGAATTCCCTTCAATTTGATATGTAACATGACTATGCTACCTAATGCTGAAAATTTTTAAAAATTACAAAATATTTTTTTTTTGAAATTTCCAAAATACGTACCCTCATATTTTTTTATAAAAATTGTATGTGTTGTCCAGTCTAACTGACTACATGCATGCAAAATTTCAAGATGGGATCTAAATGGGTTCTTGTATAAAAAAATATTTGACTACCAAAATACATAGTAGTGAGGTGAAAAGCATACTATTTGTAGGCTATTTATACGAAGGTAGGCCTACATAATTCTAATAAACTTAAATTATTAAATTAGCCTTTTTATGTAACATTACCCTCTTATTGTCTGTTAATTCATTGAATGATATAATGTTGTTTTAAACTAATTTTCATGATTCTTTTAACTATGCATCAGAAGGAAGTGAATTACATTTTAATTGGTAATATACATGCTAAAAGTTAAATTTTGAATAAAGCCACTCACCTTCATCCTTAGTTTTAAATGGCAGAGATTATCTTTTTCTTGGCTTTCTAGTTTTAGTTGTAATCATTTACAAGTTGCTTATAATAGAAATTGGCAAAAGTAATTTCACTTGGGAAAAAGATTAACTTGTTGACATTTGTGTGGATAGAACTGTATTTCTAATAATAATTGGTATCTACAAAGTTAATACGCATAGTATTTACACAATTAAGTGTTTAGTGAGGGTAGGCCTAAGATAATTTAAACACTTCTTTTTGATCTCTTAAGATATTTTTCCAAAGCAAGAAAAGACAACTTTATTTCTTTAGCACTTAAAGTGTAGGTTCTTCCCGTAGCTGTAGTTGGATCCACTGTTTGTAAAAGAGTATTTCCTGGGACATCTAATAAATCTCTTGGTTGTGGATAGTAAAAAGAATGGGCTGGACCTTTTTGGTGTAAAAAATTTATTCGGTACATGTCATTGTATTTTTCTTCAATGCATCCTAGCCACCAACAGTCATCATATGCTACTGTCACAAAACCAGCAGTAATATTTTCCATATCCGATGGTTCACTGTTTTCACATATTCAAGAGACCCATCAAGACTAAAATGATAAGGCTTGACAGTAATTTGACACTCTGTGTGGGGTTTATATGAGTGAAACTTTTGTGTTCCCACAACCGCTTTTGATTCACTAAACCGAGGAAGTAAGTATTCTTTGGTCTCTTCATAGTCTCTGTTGTGCAATATTCAAAGTCAATGTTTTTTATGTTTTCCATGGCAAATACATTAAGTGATTTGGGTGTTAAGATTTGTTGGTTATATGGCCTTTGTAAGCTGGCTTTAGCAGCTAGCCGCTTAACAGTTCCGCCAAGGCCATCGCGTGCACTTTTGCCATGGGATGTTGCAAAGAACTCCCACTCTGCTTTAACTTCAAAATCAGTTTTATCCAAACACAAATTAAGGAAGTTTTTCTTATTTTTATATTGTGCAGCACTGCCATCAGAAAAATAAGTAATCTTTTTAAGTATAAAAGGCAAGATTTGCTTTAAGATTTCTAGCAGTTTTTTCTGGAATACATAGAAAGTGACTGTATTATGTTCCAGGCAATCTGATATGAAGACATACTGCAGCTGTTTTAGTTTCCCCTCCCATTTATAATATATGATGAAAGGATGCAGTGTAGCTTGGGTGGTAGTCCAGTGGAATGATTGTGTTTCATCTTGTACAACGAAAGAGTAGTTTTCTGCAAAATCACAGTTGACTACTACATGGCCTTCAGTTAAATTGTCCTTAATTTCGCTGTAGTATTCTTTCTGCTGATTAGCTATAAATCAATGAGTTTTTACCTTAGTTAGTGTGTCCAAAAACTGATCAATAAAGTCATCAGTACATTTTACTACAGTTTCCATCAAACACCTATCTACAGTTACCCACTTTTTGTTGGTAACTTCATCAATCATATTATCATTGAACTTTGCATTCAATAGCTCTTTAAGTCTAGAGACACCAGGACATTCTTTACAAATATCAATAAAACAATGTTGAAATGGTGGACTGCACATCATCTTGACCAGGCAGGAATGATAAGATTTCAAAGCAGTTTCATCTCCATCCAAAACAAAATTTTGCATTTTAGCACCAGTCATCATTAGCTTAATGTTTTGGTGTAAGGTACACACACAGACAGTATGTGTGCCACTTTTTCCAGCCAGGATACAGTTCTTTGGTCTCAGTTCGCAAAACTTGGAAAAACCAGTTTTGTTTGCTGGGAATTTTTCCTTAAATAATTGGTATATTTCTTGCAAATTTGCCAACACTAGCCTCTTTTGTACTTGGATCTTTCCATCTTTATTTCTTAAGGTCACACAATCTTTTTTCCCCGGCATCATTCTACTAACGTCGCCAGAATTGTAGAAGTCTTTTACAGAGTCAGCAATATTCTCATTTAGAGTTCTTCCAGGTTTAGGATTAGGATTTGACAAATTTCCTTTTTCATTTACTAACAATTTTACTGCACGGGCCATGTAGTTTGTCACTCCAAATTCTTCTTCTATTTTCTGACAGCTCCAACTCATAGGTAAGATAGACAAAATCATCATTTTTTTCACTTTTTGCTGTTTGAGCAAACTTTTCTTTTAACTGTTGAATCATCTCTGATTCATCTTCGGAATGTTTAATAATAACTTCCTCTTGGCTCGTTTCTGGTAGTAAGTTCTTTTCTATGCTAGACTTTATTTTATCAAGTTTTTTCTTTGTATACTACCTAGGTACATTAATCTTTTTCTTCTTTAGTGGTGACTCACCCATTAGTTCCAGTGACTTGTTCAAATATTCTAAGGAAGATTGAGGTTCAGTAAAAGAATCATTTAAATTTTCACTACTACAAGGTAAAACTTCATCTTCTGTTTTGTGTTTGTCACTAATCTCTCTTTTTTTTTTTTTTTTTTTTTTTTTTTTTTTTTTTTTTTTTTTTACCGAGCGTGGTGGTGTAACGGATAGCGTTCTGGCCTCGCATTCGGGAGGACGGCGGTTCGAATCCCCGTCCGGGCATCCAGATTTGGGTTTTCCATGGTTTTCCCAAATCACTCCAGGTGAATGCCGGGATGCTTCCTTCAAAAGGCCATGGCCGAATTCCTTCCCATTCCTTGCCCCCATCCTTTCCCGTCTCTAAAGACCACGTCGTTAAAAAGGGACGTTAAACTGTTTAAAAAAAAAAAAAAAAAAAAAAAAAAAAACCTAATCTTTTTCCTACATGCATCACATATTTTCATTCCACTAATGATTCCTAAGTCTAGAGAGCACATCTGTTACATTTCTTAGTGATTGTACGCGGACTTTCTTATGTTGTTCAACTTTAAAAGGGTTACAACATTTAGCAGAAATAATCGCCCAATTCTTTTGAGATGTCATATTTGTAAGTTAAGAAAATCTTCTATCAAAACGTAAAAATATATACAACTTAAAAAAACTACATTTCTATTGTTTGGAAAATTCTAGAAAAAATAAATGTAGTAAATACTCTTATTTTTTGATGTTTGATATATTACCACGTACACGGCATGGTATACACTAAGACTACACTGCTGTATACTAGATCACTTGGACAACTTTGCACTAAAAACACAGTACAATATAGAGCACTCATAAGTTTGTGTTTACTCTACTGAGTCACCCAGACATCTGGCTGGGCTCAGTGGATCCAATCTCCAATGCAGTGCATGTTGGGACATGAACACAGGCTACAGACTGTGCCATTCCTTTCAAGTTACAACTTGTTTCTCTACACTACAGGATGCACTCTTATCTGATTGTTGTGAATGCCCAATCTAGCATTATTCTTTGCTTTGATTATTTCATACACATTTTAATGTATTTGAAAATCTTAAGTTTTTTATAATAAAAAGGGAATGTCATATTACATCTTAAAATTCTTAAATTATTATTTTTTTATATTATATATTCTGGCATTAAAATATCATTTAATGAATTAACAAACAATAAGAGGGTAATGTTACATAAAAAGGCTAATTTAATAATTTAAGTTTGTTAGAACTATGTAGGCCTACCTTGGTATAAATAGCCTAGAAATAGTATGCTTTTCACCTTGGTGGTCAAATATTTTTTTATACAAGAACCCATTGAGATCCCATCTTGAAATTTTGCATGCATGTAGTCAGTTAGACTGGACAACACATATAATTTTTATAAAAAAATCTGAGGGTACGTATTTTGGAAATTTCAAAAAATAAAAATGTTTAATAATTTTTAAAAAATTTCAGAATTAGGTAGCATAGTCTTGTTACATATCAAATTGAAGGGAATTCTTAGAGGGAAACAATGGTGCAAGTTTGAGCTCTCTAGGTTGTATAGTTTTTGAGCTACAGCATTTTAAAACAATCATAAATCAATCAAAAAAAGTCATTTTTTGGATTTTTAAACCCTTTAAACTCAAAAACCAAAAGTCAGAAAAATTTGAAATTTTAACTAGTGTTGGTGGGTACATTACCTGAAAAAAAAATTCATCCAAATCTGAGAGGTCAAGGTTCAGACTGTTAGTTGATTTGACATGGAATGACCCTCCTCCCTTCTGTTGTTTTATCAACTTTGCTTATCTCCTTGATACCTTTGGTTTCTCTTTGTTTATTCTAGCAGTGACTCTTCAATCATCATCAAAGAAATAATTGATTACTAGATGAGCCATATGAAAATTTTGTGAATAATATGTTAATATAGCAAAAAGCTAACCTGTACTAAAATTTTGAGAATAAAATTCAAAACATAGCGATGTTAGCAATTTGTAATAGATTGGAAGAAGAACCAGATTATTTGTAGCAATATCTTTCTGATTTGATATTATTGGAGATCGCGCTTCTGCAAGGAATTGGCGACATAATACTGCAGTGGTCATTCACAAGACACCACTAGAAATACTTTCTGAAGTATATTTAATGAGCTTATGATGGCCAGGGTGTATTATATTCTACTTTCTGCTTGAAAATAATGGTCCAGGCTGTATCACAATGGGATTACTGCTTGAAAATAACACTTCTTACAATTGACTAAAGCATTATTATGACATCATTAGTGTGGTGTAGCGGAATTGCTATCTCCATTAGACCCTCTGATTTCATCAAATGTGTGCTTTCGTTTAGCACTCTACTTTGACATAATCATTTGTAAAGTTTCGATTTTATTTATTTATTATTGGCATTTGGGCTTGCACCCATACAGCCACTTTCAATTACAGCATGGGACCTGTGAAAACAATTTCTAGATGGCAGAGTGTATCTAAAATATACTACAGGAGGCTCGGACGAATATCAGATGTTGGTCCAAAAAAAGTTAAAACAGCAAAACGTGCAACAAAACAGTGTGGTGCAATAAATAAGTGCAAGCTTAAGCTGTCAAAAAGTTTGTGCTTTATTAGGTCCCACTTTTGGACCAAAAAGTGCAAAGTTCAGGGAAAAAAAAACCCATCCCCACTACACTTAAGAGACATTGAAGTGAGAGGGTGTTTTTTTAAATGAATGTTATGGCAGATGATTATAGCCATTTCGCTCATCACCAACCTAAAACAAAACAGCTTCCCTATTGAGTTGCACTAATTTGATTTCACTGACAAAAAGAAAAGAAAAAAAGCATTTTTTTTTTTAATGTTATGTATATCATCCTTTGACATTTCTGGAATCTATTGTACTCGTATAATCTGCTCATTGTATCTGGACACTTTGCTAACTCACACCAGTCAACATGATAATTTGTTTCCTCGCTCTATTCTTTTCACTGTGGAGAAAATGGGATATGGGGATCTCCTGCAGCTCTGTCTAACATGGCAGCTTATGACAACTATATTTCTGGTTTTGCTGGAAAGGAGTTCAACTGTAAGAGTTGCAGGATAGTTTGGAAATATGTGTTTAGAAATTGAGACTGGGATTGAAGTTAAGACAGTGCTATAAAGACTCTACTGAATTATATTTGTCAAAAATTGCTGCATATTTATTTATTCAGAAGTCTGTTTCCCCATTTCCTAACTTCCAATTCTTCCCAAACCAATTGACTAATCAAGCAAAATGCTGCACAGTAATTCCTATAGATAAATCATCAGACCTCATTTGGATCCTCTGCTGTTCCTATTTTAGGAACATTTAATGTGGTTACAATTTCATTGTACTCAATGAAGGATGTGACAAAGATCACATGTTCCACTCCCTCACTCTCTTGTCACATTTTCAATTGCACATCATGTGGTTGCTGATGAAGGGCCTGTTCTTTATCATATATTTTTTTTTAAAATAATCTTTTCTTAGCCAGTCAGCTATTATTTCTTTTAAGTGATAACACTCATCATGAAGGAAAATAAAAAAAGTAATAACTGCTACCATCTCTGATGAGCAATGGATAGATTTTCAAATGACTAATGCGTTATAGTATTTTGCTTTGTTTGTTTCTATGATCCCTACCATTATTTATTTATTTTTTCCACAGTACAAGAGCACAAAATTTCTTATTTAAAAATTTAATAGTCAAACGAGCAGAACTTGTTTGAAGGTTCTCCTTTCTTAAATAATTAATGTTATGTGTTTTACAACTCTCTCTATAAATGCAGTGTCGTTGCAGGCAATTTTTCCGCAATTGCTTGGTTAATTGAATGTTGATAAAAATTACAATGCAACTACTGTATATTTTTTTAATGTTGTTTGATAAATTTGTGAACTATGTGTAAATTTCAACACAGATTTGTCGCTGATGATGCCTCGATGATAAATGAAATATGTAAGACATTAAAAAATATTAAACAGTTGCATTTTTGTTATTTATTAATATTTTATTAACATCTTATTTCGTTGGTTTGCATTCTGTCCTAGAATCCTACCTTATTTGAGAAATTTATTTTTATACTTGTTTTTAATATTTAAATGCATGAGTACACTTGTTACTTTTATTTCACAGGCAGTAAATCATCAGAATCTGTGAAATTAGAGATAGAAAACATTGAAAAGGATTGCCTTTCACCTGATATGTTTATGGATTCGATGGAACTAACTTCCAGTGCATCAACATTATTTGAAGGTTCGTTTCGTCCCATGAAGGGGATGTTCAATGATACCTTCTTATTTAAGGAGTCACCAACAAATTTTTAATTCTGGAGATCTTCAGATTAGAATGTTAAGTGGCAATAAATGAGATACAGCAAAACATCATGTAAGTTATTGTTTAATATGCACTCCATCTCATATAAACGAATAAAAAGTATATTCTAAGTAACTGAAACAGATGGAGAGTTATCTAAATATTTAAAATTTCACATCAGTTTTTATCTGAAATGAACAAAAGGGGGGGGAGGGGAATAAATTGAAAGTCAAAATATTAAATATCCAGTTTCAGATAACTGTAGTCAAAATCATAATTTTGTCTAAGCAAGTTGCTGTGGTTCTAGTAATCGTTCTTCCCATTTGGAACATGTATATTTTTGTCAGATTTTTAGTAATTTTCACACATTTCAGAAAGATTCCAAGTTCTAAGTAAACAGTCTTGCAGCTGAAACACAAGTGAACAACTAAATGTAATATTTAAAGCAGTATACAGTATACTATGATAAAAATAAGTTGTCATTTTCTCATGTACATTTTATGAAATTTGAATGAATAGGAAGAAGGCTGGAGGAAGTAATTGCTTAAACTAGTTGGGTTCCATTTTTTAAATAAAATGTCTACAGCAAATAAGCTGTTTTGGAAGCCCCATTAACAATATGATAAAATATATTAGTATCTGGGCTTACTATTTTTGTTGAATTTCATATTCCCCTGTAGCTTCATTTACTCTCCCATTGTTATTATCAAAGTCAAAGTAACACCTGTAGATAAACTGAAGTATCAAGATCTATATTTTTTTGTGAATTTATAATATAATTTAATATTTGAGAACTCTGCACAAGTACCATTATATTTGCCACAATTGTCACTAACTGGACTACCTGCAGAGCAGACATCCTTTATTCATTGTCTGGTTATAAAACACACACTGTACCCAATACCTATCATTTCTCAGGAGATCCACACTTTCATTCTAATTTATAGGACACTTAAAAATCTTTCTCATTCCGTTTTACCTCTGAATTCAAATAACATACCTACTTACATTCTTTGTCTGCTCCAAGTGATGGCTGTGGGGTGTTAAAAGGCAAAAACACACATGGTAAAGTAATTTTTGTCTCTTTGGCAGTTGCCACTCATACCATACCAAACGTTCCCTCACCAATAGTTTTGGCATTTGAGGTAGTTGTATATGCTCCAACCAACAGACCCTCATGGGTTATTCAAACAACATTTCAGAAACATTGGTAGCTCACAACTATCCTTTGGCTTTGGTTGACAAACAGCTTTCAGGGGAAATTTTCCAAACTGCCCAGCCCACCAATCATCCCAAACCCACAAAAACCAATCACAATGCAGTCCTGGTTACACAGTACTACCCAGGCCTCGAATCCATTAACGGAATCCTTCAGCACGGTTATGATTTCCTGCTAACCTGCCCAGAAATGAGATCCATTCTTCCCCTCCCGTCTCTAAAGACCTCGCTGTTAAAAGAAGTTAAGCAGTTAAAAAAAAAACCATTCTTCCCAAAATCCTCCCTGAATTTGTTTCAGCAGGCCTCCCAACTTCATCCATCTCCTAGTCCACAGATGTAGTCTTCCTCGTCCCAGCAGTCGGCCCCAAGGCTCTTTCCTGTGCAATAGACACTACTGTAAGATGTGTGACATACACCATGTCTCCACCACTTTCACCAACTCTATCATTGGTGAGAGCTTTCCTATCATAGAACACGCCACCTGTCAAACTTTCCATGTAATATACCAGCTAACCTGCAAACACTGCCTGGCCTCATATGTAGGTTTGATTACAAACCCACTTTTGTTAAGAATAAATGGCCACCGACAGATGGTGTTCACACGGAATCCAAAACACCCAGTTGCTGCCCATGCCATCACCCATGACTCGAATAATTTCAACTCTTGTTTCACGGTCCAGTCTATCAGAGTTGCGTGTGAATACTGTCTGTGGACTACCTGTTTGACTATCAATCCATTAACCATATTAGCCATAAGAATGAATGGCACCCAACAGACAGTTTTCACTCGGAATTCAAAACATCCTGTAGCTATCGATGCCATCTCCCATGACACCAATAACTTTAATTCTTGTTTCATGGTCCGTGGTATCAGAGTCCTTCCAAACAACAGCAGCTCCTCTGAGCTCGGAAGGTGTGAGCTTTCCTACCAATACAAACTAAGCACAAGGCAACCTCCTGGTCTCAATTTATGACAATGCCCAGCAGTATTTTTCCTTCCCTCTATCCTCTCCTTGCCTCCATCCCCACTGTCTAAATTGAACCACCACATACCAGAGGTGATGTTTAACTCCATAGATTTTTATTTTATATTATTATTATTTTTCCGATTTTATTTTATTTGCTTATGATTTCTCAGATTTATGTTGTGAAAATTTTAATGTATCATTCTGCTATTTTTGCAACACTTTGCATTGCTCGGGTACTAGCGCCAATTCACTGTACTCCTCTCCCTGTCCTCTGTTTGAATTTACCCCTACCATGTTCCTGATTAACAGTCGTTTGGTGAGTCAGTCTCTTACACCAGCCTCCCTCCACAATGTTCTCCTGTTGACAAAGTGCTAAGTCCCGAAATACTTACTGTTTTTCGTGGTCTTGTGTTTTTTTGTGTGTGTTTACACCATGAAACCATCATCTATGGTAAGTGGTGGTTCATTTCGTTAGCCTTTTTTGTAAATCCATTCACTACTTAACTCCTTGCTGCTACTGTGTGTTTAGTATCACTAACTTTTGACTATTTCTTGTTCAGTTTTTGCCATGATTTATAATTATTTCTTGCCAATAAGCTACTTGACATTTAGCTCATAAATGGAATAATAAAGGGTTTTTTTCTGACACTCTTGTATGTTTTATCATTTAAGAAGTCTTTTGATTGTGTAATTCTGGCTGGCTGAGGTTTATTTAATCATGTCAAAAAGTAGTCTCAGTTTATTGGCAAGCATACTGTAATTCAGTCTGCTGGATGTCATGATTGTGTTAAGGAAATTCTGGTATACAGCCCCCCCCCACATGCCATAATTCAAGTTTGGCTATTGTTGGACATTGTAGCAGACAGTTGACTTTCAGGTATGTTAGAATACACATTTTGACCTAATTCATGTAATAGACTACCTGACTTTTTAATCTGTTTAGATCTGGTGGTTAGCGGATTCATGAAATTGTTAAAGTACGTAGGAAGGATATATATATTTAATGGAGCATCATTTCTGAAAATTTTGGCTCTTTAGTGAAGTTGATTATGTACAGTACATTCATTTTCCATTGATCCTAATATAAGAGACTGATTCTGTACGGTGCAGAAAGTTTTCAATTTAAACATTTGCATAACAAAATAACACATAAACCAGAAGATGTACAGTCATAGTATATATGGTATATTAATTATGTCAACTACATGTACACAAACTACTGGCAGTTATTTTTTTAGATACCCTAGAAATAAATTCTTTGTCAGATTAGAAGGAGCTGTCAATTAAAAAATCTTTCAATTTTTTCCTGAATTTAATCTTATAATCTGCCAGACATTTAATATGTGTTGGGTGATTATTGAAGATATGTATACCTGCATATCAGCCTCCCTTCTGAAAAAATGACATAGATTTGTAATCCTTGTGAAGGTCAGTTTTACTTCGGGTGCCATAATTCTGTATTTTACTATTTGTTTTAAACAAAGTATAATTTGTGACTACATAGGACATTAATGTGTAAATATACTAAGCTACCAATGTTAAAATCCCAACTTCTTGAACAGTTCTGTACATGAAGTTCTACATCTAACTCCACACCATAATTCTTATTACACGCTTTTGGGCTCCGAACAAGTTGTCTCTGCGAGTAGAATTGCCCCAGAATATTATTCCATATGACATTAAGTAGTGAAAATAAGTAAAATAACACAGAGATCACATATAGCTGAATTTGTACGAATTGCAAATGTGACCACACCCAATCGCTTTAGTAAGTCAGAAACATGTACCTTCCAATTTAAATTATGATCAATATGCAAACCTAGCAATTTCGTGCACTCTACCTCTTGACTGGACTGGCCTGCAAATTTTATTTCTATATCTGGTGTAAATCTGTGTGATATACTGAATTGCATATATTGAGTTTTATCAGAGTTTAAAGACAAGCCATTAGCTGCATACCATTTATTAATAAGGTCAAAGACATAAATTGAAATATATTATCGAGCATGATGGTGTAATGGTTAGCTTCTGGCCTCGCTTACGGGAGGATGTCAGTTCGAATCCCCGTACATCCAGATTTGGGTTTTCCATGATTTCCAAATCACTCCAGGCAAATGCCGGGATGCTTCGTTCAAAAGGCCATTGCCGAATTCCTTCCAATTCCTTGCCCCCCAGCCTTTCCCGTCTCTAAAGACCTCACTGTTAAGAGACATTAAGCAGTTAAAAAAAATGAAATATATTCTGTAGATAAATCTGGAATATTTTTTAATTCCTATGTTTGTGTCATCTGCAAATAGGACAAATTTCGAGTTTTTTTATGGAACACAGGGTAGATCATTTATACAGTATATTAAAAACACTAGTGCCCCACCTTGAAATTCTCCATTAACACTTTCTGTTTTCTATTCAGAAGGTAAGAACAAGGCCATTTATTAATAATACCATCTGTACCATAATACTTTAATTTTTGTATCAGAATTTTATGATCTATGCAGTCAAATACCTTATATAAGTCACAAAAAAAATCCCAAGGGAATTAGTTTTTCATTTATCCCTTCTAAAATATTGTCAGTGAATGCAAATATAGCTTGTTCCATTGGATGGACCTTTCGAAAACCTAATTGTGATTTAATTAGAATATTATTATTTTATAGGTGTTCATAAACTCTATTGTACATTACTTTCTCCAAAACTTTAGAGAAGGCCATTAGTAATGAAATAAGATGGTAATTCGATACAGCTGACTTATCTCCCTTTTTATGGAGTGGTTTAACTACAGCCTTTCTGGAAATGTACCCTCAAATAAGATAGATTAAGGAGATAACTTAGTATTATTTAATTCTGTGGAGTACATTTTAATTAATCTGCTGGAAATCCCATCATTACCTCTTGAGTATTTCCTCTTAAGAGACATAATAACTATTTCTTCTGGAGTAGCTAAATTTACGGGCACAGTGTCAAATTTTTTTTTGGAAGCCTGTATTGACAAAATCCATACTATGTATAACTGGTCATTTATCAGCAACAGATAAAAAATGTTTATTAAATATATCAGCAATAAAAAAATTAGACTCTACTGAATTTTTCTTTGAAATAAATGTCATTACTGTTTTGATTATTTTTTCCTATTTCCTTTTTTTTTTACAATTTATATTGTCTTAATTTTATTTTCAGAATCATGAATTTTATGTTTGTAGTACATACTTATAGATTCTTTAATAACCTTTTTCAGTATTTTGCAGTACCGCTTGTAATGTGTTTTAACATTAGCATTCTGACTGTTCATAGAGGCAATATATAACTTCCTTAACAAATGCATGGTTCCGTAATGCCGACAGTTATCCATGGTTTTTGTTATTTTTAAGAAGCACAACATCTTTCAAGGGGAAGCAACTTTCAAAGTAATTTAATTCAATGCTACTAAAAATTCTGCATTTTTCTTTCATACCTTGCACACTGTAAACATGTTTCTAGTTTGTGGTATTGAGGCAGTTTCTAAAACAAGTAACTGATGCATCATTTATTACATGCTGAAGTTTAAAAATATTATTCTTGGAGTCAGATCCTATTGAAGTGTTGATAGTTAATAACTGGGCATCGTGATCCAAAAGTCCATTGATAGATGGCTTGATTATATAACTGAATCTTAATGTATCTAGGAAAACATTATCTATAGCTGAATGACTATTATTCATTATTCTAGTAGGAAAATTAGCTGACTGAATTAAATTGAATGAACTGACTAATGATTCCAACATCACTTTACAGGGTAAGTTATTTAAAAAATCTACATTTTTATCACCACACACAACTATGTTTGCTACTTTTCTGCTTAAAAATGTTAATAAGAGTTCAAATTGGTTTAGAAAAATAGAAATATTTCCCGAGGGTGCTCTGTATACGGTTACTATTATGAAAATTTCATTATTGAAATTTAGCAGTATACCACAGGCTTCAAAATGTTGATCAAGACAATACTTGCTAATATTTATATCATCAACACTATAACTATTTCTAATATAAGTGACAACTCCTCCTTTCTCCAGGTTTGTTCTACAGTAATGTGAAGCTAAATTAAAGTCAGTTACATTTGACATACCTATTCCTGTAGTTATAATGTATTCAGACAAGCATAAAATATCAATTAATTTAATTCATTTATTCATCCACTTTGTTTAACAACCCTTTGATATTCTGATGTAATAAATTAGTCCCTATACAATTTTTAATTTTGGCATCTGAAAACTCATTATTGTTTAAATTAATTTATGTTAAAACTCTCTGCCTAATACTTGACACTAATCTAAAAAAGGAGCTGCTCTAACACCATCAACAACAGGAATATTTTCATGAGAATTTGTTGCCCCAATCGAATGTCCTGCTATCAGATCAGATCTAGTATTGAGGTGTAGCTCATGCCTAGTATAGCCCCACCTATCAGTAGCATGTACAGGTACCAAGCCCATGCCATAGCTGATGACATACATAAGAAGCCATTGCAGTTTCAGATTCACCCGCCTCACAGCAGAGTTCATTTGTGGCCAATCATAGTGTCTCAGGACTGACATCATACTGACCCGAGTGTTGCATGTTGCTTTTGCTATTTTCTCCAGGTCATCTCTGATACTATAACTATCATCCATTCCGAGACTATTTCCTGCTCCTCCCACTATCGCAACATGATCCTGACATGTGAAATCCTTACATAAGGAACCTATACCTTTTACCACCCGAACAAGACTAGCACTAGGTTTGAAGAAACTCATGACCTGGAAATATGATCGTAATTTTTAAAACCCAAATCTGAATGATTGGATGGGGATTCGAACCCACATCATCCCAAATGCGAGGCCAGAGCATTACTGCTCACTCTAATGCCTGGTGAAATATTCATGTTTTATTTGTTCAAGGTGTTTCTGAAAAGTTTGAACTTTAAATTGAGAAACAAAAAAATGATTGTCTATGAATGCTGCTTTGTTTTAGAAACAAGTCTTTTGTACTATCAGCTGTAAATGGTTTGTACATGCTTTTATGAATATGGATTTGTTGTTTGGCTGAGCATTTATGTGTTACATTTAGTGCTTTCTCGCCATCCATTATTGGACAAGAAAGCGTTGCTACTGTGTTCCTGTGTTTGTTTGGTTTGGCAGACTCTTTTTTTTATTCCTTACTGTACTAAAAATCACTCTGAAAGGTTGTTATTTTATATCCATTGACTTTATTAATTAAAACTGGCAGGTATAACAATTCACATAAAAAAAATTACCACAATAATTGGTCCTAGTGGTATTCCTTTTAATAGCAACTTCTGTATGATTGCAAACATTTTCTAATATAAAACGTGGTTTCTCCAATTTCTGGTCAGTCCTTAAATCTGTTCATCAGTGTGTTGTCAGTCACCTTTAGTTTAGATTGATTTACTATATTCTTGTCTGAATTCTTATCTGTATTAGATATTTTGTTATAATATTTCAACAGTTTTTGTGTAGGTATTCAGAGATGACACATGAAATTCATTTGGTCTTTGTCAATTTATTTATTTAATATGTTTAATATTGTAGTTAAGTAACCATTTATCATATACTTACTGCTTAGCATTGAAGAAATAGTGGCTGTCCTATCTTTCAGATGATGATGAAACTGAAAAGTTATGCGCTTCAGTAGCAAACATTGTTGAACAGAAGGTGGAAAAAACAACAGAAGTAGACCAGGATTCCTATTTAAAGTGGCAAGATGGAATTTCACATATAAAAATGGATCATATTGAGTTTGGATACCCACAGTTACCTCCAATTCGACCATCGGAAAACCATGCTGTGTTGTTTCAGGTAAATCTTTTAAAATTTGTAAAAAAAAAAAAATTAACATCAAAACATCCACTACCACAAATGAACCATATCCCTGACTTGCTCACCCAGATCTCTCATGCCTTGAAATCACCGAATTAAATCCTTTGTCATGGCTATGACTCTCAGATCTTACCCAGAAATGTGTTGCATTTTCCCACTATCCTTCCCACATCACTTTTCATTACCTTAAGCAGATCTTCAAACTTTAAAAATACTTGTCCACAAATGCCAACCCTCTCCTAAATGACTCCACAGTTGCTTCCCTGGTAATCAGTCTCATTGCAAAACATGCAGTGTGCATCCACCTGCTACAGCGTATTGCAGCCTTACTACTGGTGAAACTTATGCAATCTGTACCGTGATCCATCTTATGTCCCTTTACACCTGCTTATGTTCTTACATTGATCTCACCACGAATCAGCTATTCTTCAGTGTGAATGGCCACAAACAGACTTCTTCTAGAATCTAGACCAATGTTTTTCAACCTGTGAGTTGCGACCCCTAGGTGGTTGCTAAGTCTTCCTCGGGAGGTCGCAATTGCAAGCAAGGTAAATGTGAAAAGCAAGGGTTTTAGGCACTATAATACAATAAAAATACAAAATTTTCAGTGAGAAGGCTATCAAATCATGGTTGTATTTTTGAGACGCATCCAAATCATTTTCTAATTGGAGCCCATTTCTCCTCTTTCTACCATATTTCCAGTAACTGTCATCACAAAGTCTCTCTTTTGATTTGCTTCCGCCACTGCCACTTATAGCAGACATGGGAAGCTGCTCACATCTTTTGAGTTCTCCATTTTATCTTCTCTCGCTCTCAGAGAAGCTATTCTGTACTTGCTTTTTTTTTTTTTTTTTTTTTTGTAACTGCTTTACGTCTCTTTTTAACATCGAGGTCTTTAGAGATGGGAAAGGATGGGGGGCAAGGAATGGGAAGGAATTCGGCCATGGCCTTTTGAAGGAAGCATCCCGGCAATTGCCTGGAGTGATTTGGGGAAACCATGGAAAACCCAAATCTGGATGCCCGGACGGGGATTCGAACCGCCGTCCTCCCGAATGCGAGGCGAGAACGCTAACCGTTACACCGCCCCGCTCGGTCTGTTGTCCGAGCTGTACTTGCTGTCATGCTTGGACAACTGATTGCACAGAACAAAAACAAACTGTTCTATCTGGCCGTTGACTCCACCTTCTCACCTCTCATGCTGCTATCTTGCATAACATTTGCTTTCTCGATCAGTAGGTATAGTCTTAACAGAAAGAAAATTAAATACGTTGCTTTTGAAATCATCGCATATTCAAAAAGGTTGAAAACACTTATCTGGGCTACCCAGTTGTTGCTCATTGTGGCTACCATAACTGTTGTGACCCAGTATTTGCTTTACAATCAGAGCCATCAGAGTTTTCGATGAAACCACATGTGCAGCCAAACTCTTTTGGTGGAAATTGACCCCCAACACATTCTGGAATTCTGAGGTCTCAATCTCATATAATATCTATCTTCCCTCTGAACCTTCGTACATTGGTAAATCTACAACTGTCATGTGTAGTTTATTAGTTTCTCTTGTACATATTTTTATTTATAATTTTTACTACTTATATATATCTTTAATTATTTCCTTATAATTAATTTCTTCTTTGATGTAACATTACTCATTGTTTTTGTCCCTCCCCCACTACCTACGCTCTGAAGCTAATGGTAAAAAAAAAGACCATTCATTTTGCTGAATCATGCAGATTTTTGTGAGAAGAATAGTTGGGATAGTGTATCATGTCCCCTTTTTTATTTTATTTTGATTAATTTCCTTCCCATGATAAACATTTCCACTGATGTTGTTTTTGTTCCCCCAACATCTCTCCACTCTGTTGTAACAGTCAGAACCAACATTCGTATGGCTGTGTTGATCTCTGACGACTGTGCGAATTAAGGCACGTTTCTATTTTCATGAGTAAGGGCATAGCTGCCGTCATCCCTTATCGTTTGTGAGTTGTTGTGTGTTTTCTTTCCATATTAAATATTCTTTTTTAATTTGAAAAAAAAGTTAATGGTATGTTAGGTATGGTCAGATATAGAAAAATCAACAAAAATCTTGCAAACATACAAGTAACGATTATAAAAAAGTGTCAATGTAAACAAGGGGGAGGAAAAAAACTGAAATGAAGTGCTTGGCTAAAATATAATATAGAAATTGCTCATATAAGTTGTAAATGTTTACCAGATATTTAACTGGAGAAAATGCGATGTCTTGTACAATGTATTTTCAACTGTTGTAGCAAGTAATAAACTTTTGTTTTCAGCTTCCTTTAGTGAAAGGTGAAACGCCATTGCCATTTCACAAACACAACGCTGATAGATGGGATAGTGATCATGTTCGTATGCCATTTTCTAAACAGAACCTGTGTTCAACTGATGTAAGTTACACATATCATTATCCTTTTTTCTTCTTATTTTAAATAAATGATTAAATACAGCCAGTGGTATTTTCTTTGAAACTTAAGCCTTTCCTAAATGATTGTATGGTTTGGTCCATGCTTCCTTGCTTAATGCAAGAATGTTTGGTAGTATGTATTTAGCTGGTTTTCGGGTGGAGATGCAGTCATTGTTTATGTTGATTACTGCAAAGTGTGTCCATTTTAGTTGGCATCACTGCACTTGGCTTCCTGCACACTAAGTTCAAATTATTGGGAAATTTGTCAGCTCTCTGATGCACAGAACTTTCTTCTGGACGTTAAATAATTTTTGTTTCTGAAATGCTCTCGGTTGACTAGCCGAGTCAAGAATGCGTTGTCACACGATATTTCGACAACTAAATTCATTGTCGCCATCTTCTGGTGAATTTAGTTGCTGAAATATCGTGTGACAATGCATTCTTGACTTGGCTAGCCGCCCGAGAGCATTTCATACATTCTAAACGCCGAAAAAGCCTTCATTCTTATATCATTTTTGTTTACTTTGCACAAATGATGCTTATGATTTTTTTTTTTTTTGTATATTTGTAAATAAGGAAGGATAAGGAAAATAACCTGTCACGATAGATGAAGGCTGGAGGGATAGCTAAACTCCAAAACAAAAAAAAACACTTTACAATATTTCTGCTTAAAACCTTATTCATGTTAGCGTGTGTATTAATAATATTGATTCATCTATGACAGGAAGCATTCTGAGAACTTCTACACATATTGGTGAACTTTCCAACACACTTGTTGTTAATATACATATATAGATAAACAACAAGTGTATTGGGTGCGCAGACTTCCGCGGTCGTTGTCAGTGTAATCTTGGTTGTCCGGGTTGAACTGCGACAAATTGACATGGTTCAACCCGGACAACCAAGATTACATAAACAAGAGTATTGTTTTGTAGGATCGTAATTTTTCACGGCGTTGAATATTAATATATTTTTCTCGGGCTTCCAGCCGTGTAAGGATATCACATTTGCGGGACGTTTCGAAGGCGTCCATCTCTGCCTTCATTGTCAACCAATGAAGGCCTTCGAAACGTCCCGCAAATGTGATATCCTTACACGGCTGGAAGCCCGAGAAAAATATATTAATAAGAGTATTGTTTGTTTTGGGACATTTCTGTTTATAGCAAAATAACTCGATGATCTTGGGACTATGCGAGAGAAAGTAAATCCATCACTTATCAAAGTTAAAGATATGAATGTTGCAGTGATAAAAAAATGCGGTATTAATCAACTATGTGAGAAATTTTTATTGGGGCCAGTTTACAAGCTGATAAATGGAGGAAGGTAAGCTAGTGTATGAAGTGGATAGTGCAGATGGCATGGTCGTCAATTGTGAAAGTTTCACCAGTGGTGTGGCTGAGTGTTTGTAGTGGCTGAGAGAATGTTTTAAAATTTGAATTGGGATTTATTGTTGTGCTGTTGTTTATTGGAAATAAGGGTTGATGTTTTGAAGTATGTCATTTTTATGCTTGAGCAGTCTGCTGAAACATGTTGAAGGCATTAGCAGGAAGCATTTGTGGAGATACATATTTCAAGTAAGGAACAAAGGAAGTTGTAACTGTAACAAAAGATCTGGTTTATAGTTTGGAAATTATGAGAGAACTGGTGATGTCAACAGATCTGTGGTTGTCGCTGAGTGATGCAGTGTCAGAGTTGTGTGTAAAGGAGTGAGAAAAAATTGATAAGATCAATTTGCATTTCTTCAAAGATATTTTGTGTGTGTCTGTCTTCTAGAGGGAGATAGAATGAGAGGGATTGAGTGGGAAATATTAAAGATTTTATGTAATTGTGATCTTGGATACTGGTTGTTTGTGTATGACAATAGTTTATAAATATGGACAAAATTTTTCAAATGTTTTTGAATTCGCATTCTGCTTTAAGATAGAAGTAAATAACATCAAAATAAATTCTGGCCAGGATTCAAATGAAACGAAAGGTGCCTCATATCAATTTCAGATAAAAAATTATTGTATATATTTATAGCGGTTGATGGTAGGATAGTGTTGACACAAATTTGTCTAGACACATTTAAAATATTGTAATTTATCAACAGAAGGAAATGCTTTGCCAGGGTTGATGGGCTAGGCAAACTGCTGCAAATGTGGCCATTACATTCTTTGACAATTGGTTCCAATCTAGACTCCCTTTCCTACAAACGAAAATTTACAATTTTCTATATCTGAATAATACTAATTTTTAGAATTGGTAGCTGTATTACCAATTAAAGTGTCTGTTGTAACTCCTCTTTCCTTGCTTCATAGCATGAGGGTGAGTCAAATGAAAACCTTAAATTTGTAATAAAAAATCAAA
>JARYHS010004315.1:0-15902 GCA_031002005.1 Vandiemenella viatica
AGCGTCCGCGTCTTCGGTGTTATGACCTTTGTGGACGTAGCGCCACATTTGCATTGACATGAGCACGTTGTACTTGTGCCCATGTCTGCAAAGGACGTCTGTGTAGCAACACTCTCCTTTCTGACGGGAGTTGACAAGGTTTTGGCGAAGCTGGTAGCGAATACGGGCGGCGCAAGCGCCTTAAATCGCTTCTTCGCCTCGCCATATGATAGCCGTTCCTTGGTTTTCAACTCCTGTACCTTTTTCTCATCAAGGTACACTCGACACTCCCTGCTCCAGGCTGGTGAGCCCCGGAGCAGTGTACACACACCTGTGGGAGAGTACAACTAGTGCCTGGCTCATGTGCTGCTTTCCCACATTTCCCACAGGTGGGGTTGCCCTTACACGTCGCCGTCGTATGCCCGAAACGCTGGCACTTAAAACAGCGCATTGGTTCCGGGACATACGGACGGATATTAAGGTTTAAATAGCCAGCTTTAATGGCTTTGGGCAACGTTGGAGTGTCGAACGTCAGGACGAAGGTGGCTGTCTTCTCAAGACTGCCGTTAACCCTTCGTGTGATCTGACGAACCTCGACCACATGTTCTGTTGACCATTCCTTAAGGAGTTCCTCGTACTAATGTCAATCAGGTCGCGGCAGGTGACCACGCCTTTACTCGAATTGAGTGTTTTATGGAGTTCGCACTTTACTGCGAACTCCCCGAGCTTCTCACACTTAAGGAGTAGGACAGCCTGCTTATTAGTAGATGTTTCTAATAGCAGGGTCCCGTTCCTCAGCTTTTTGACAGATTTTAGGGTACCCGCAATACCCTCTAGACCTTTGTGGATGTAAAATGGAGAGACCTTCTCGAAAGATCCCTCCAGCCGTGCCATTATAACGAAGGCGTTATCAACCAGATAATCCTTCCTGTTACCCATTTCTTTTTCATTAGGAGGGCTTTCAACCCTCGCCCGCTTACCACCACCTCTTTTTTGGGCGTTGAAGTGACATAACCCCTGCGGGTTGCCCAAGCCGCAGGAGGAAGAGTTGGGTTTTTGATTATTCCTCGTTTTGGTCCCACGAGTTCGGAGGAACTAAATGTCGAGTGACGTGGAGCCCCCGCATCACGCCACCAAGCCCAATACAACAGGGGTGCGGCAGGTGCCCCTGAGGTTGCACGCTAGCGGGTGGTTTGCCTCACCACCCATCCACCTCCTCGGCACGTTACTCACCTTGAGGTTGAGGGGTTTTTTATAGAGGTTTGTACCGTCCTCGCGATCCGGGCGATGAAGCCAAGATCCCCGTTCTCCTAGGCACACAACGTTCCACCGCCACGCCCTACGGTGGTCGTTGAAGCATGGTAGGAGTTTACGGTGTGGGAAACTTGCGGCGCTCACAAGTTTCCAGCTCGGGCACCGCGGGTTCGCCAAACCCGTACCTGGCACTTGCGTACCAGGCCCCTGCGGGGAGTAAGCTGTCGAAGTTCGTCATACTCGACGGGCGTATTTGGTGGTAGATAATGGAGCAGACGGTCAGTTTAATAGGACCGTATATCCTCACTGCCACTGCTTGTAGGTTAGAGGTGAGAGCCACAGGTTCGGAGTGGACAGTGTTTCGGACAAACACAGCCACTCCTCCCTTCGCTCGATCACCCTCGGTGTCGTCCTTTCTGTATATGTCATATCCTCTTAGCACAGGCTGGTGTAATGGTCTAAAGTGTGTCTCCTGTAAACAGAGACACAACGGATTAGACTGTGCCAAGAGTTGGACTTCTTCTCTGTGAGCCTGAAAGCCGTTGACGTTCCACTGAAGTATGGGAGCCATCCTACCTATTTAATTTCACCCGCCCTTCCGATTGCGACTGCTGAGGAACGGAACCAGGTTCGTCCACCAGCATTTGATTGTCTTCGGGGTCCGAAGACGAATCCCCATTTTGTAAGGCCTCAGGGCCTGGCGGGTCTTTCTTCCGCCGAGGCCTTCGCCCCTTTCCTTCCCTCCCAGTTTGTGGTCTGGGGGGAGAAGTGGAAGGGGACTTAACAAACATACTGGGATCCGCCTGTTTGAATTTCGGACCCCGAACTTTTTGCACAGTTTGCCATCCGCTGCTGTCGGCGGATGCTGCTGCGTTTTCTTTTGCCGCAGGTACTACTGCGGATGTTGCTGTTTCAATTGGTTCTAACAGGTGTAGGTTCTGCGACGGATGGCTGTGCTTCTGCTGGTGGAGCGTATACTGCGTCCTAGTGGTCGAGGTTGTGGATGTGTTGCTACCAGCGTCCGCGGTCTTCGGTGTTATGACCTTAGTGGACGTAGCGCCACATTTGCATTGACATGAGCACGTCGTACTTGTGCCCATGTCTGCAAAGGACGTCTGTTTAGCAACACTTTCCTTCCTGACGGGAGTTGTCAAGGTTTTGGCGAAGCTACTAGCGAAGACAGGTGGCGCAAGCGCCTTAAACCTCTTCTTTCGCTTCGCCATAAGGTAGACGTTCCTTGGTTTCAACTCCTGTACCTTCTTCTCATCAAGGTACACTCGACCACTCCCTGCTCCAGGCTGGATGAGACCCGGAGCAGTTGACACACACCTGCTGGGAGAGTACAACTAGTGCCTGGCTCGTGTGCGGCCTTTCCACATTCCCACAGGTGGGGTTGCCCTTACAAGTCGCCGTCGAATGCCCGAAACGCTGGCACTTAAAACAGCGCATTGGTTCCGGACATACGGACAGATGTTCAGGTGTAAATAGCCCGCTTTAATGGCTTTGGGCAACGTCGGAGTGTCGAACGTCAGGACAAAGGTGGCTGTCTTCTCAAGACTGCCGTTAATCCTTCGTGTGATTTGACGAACCTCGACCACATGTTCTGTTGACCATTCCTTAAGGAGTTCCTCGGTTGTAATATCGATTAGGTCGCGGCAGGTTACCACGCCTTTACTCGAATTCAGAGTTTTATAGGAGTTCGCACTTTACAGCGAATTCCCCGAGCTTCTCAGACTTAAGGAGGAGGACAGCCTGCTTTTGGTGGAAGTTTCCAAGAGCAGAGTCCCGTTCCTCAGCTTCTGACCGATTTAAGGGTCCCGGCAAGACCCTCTAAACCTTTCTGTATGAAAAAGGGGGACACTTTCTCGAAAGATCCCTCCTTTCTTGACATTATAATGAAGGCATTATCTATGACGTAATCCTTCCTGTTACTAAGGTCCATTTTCAGGAGGAGGGCTTTCAACCCTCGCCCGCTTAGCCGCTACCTTTTTTTTGGGCGTTGGAGTGACATTTCCTCTGCGGCATGCCCAAGCCAGCAGAGGGTGAAGGGGATAAATTAGGGAATCTGAAATTTTGTTCCCACGAGTCCGGAGGACCTAAAAGTCGAGCGACGTGGAGCCCCCGTATCACGCCACCAAGCCGAATACAACAGGGGTGCGGCAGTGCCCCTGAGGTTGTACGCTAGCGGGTGGTTTGCCTCACCACCCATCCACCTCCTCGGCACGTTACTCACCTTGAGGTTGAGGGGTTTTTTATAGAGGTTTCTACGTCCTCGCAATCCGGGCGATGAAGCCAAGATCCCCGTTCTCCTAGGCACACCAACGTTCCACCGCCCACGCCCTGCGATGGTCGTTGAAGCATTGTAGAGTTTACGGTGTGGGAAACTTGCGGCGCTCACAAGTTTCCAGCTCGGGCACCGCGGGTTCGCCAAACCCGTACCTGGCACTTGCGTACCAGGCCCCTACGGGATGTATGCCACTGTATTCGACGAATCAAAGCACAGCGCGCGCCTCTCGGCAGCAACTCTTTGTCGCTGGAACCGAGGTTCAAAGTTGGCCGATGATGTGACGGCGGCGAAGTTCTCCGCCATCAGCTGCGCTATGCTTCGTTTCGTCGGTAATAATACGTCCATGATCCAGTAATCCAGATACTGGTGGGCGGGGAGTACCTTCCGGATATACGGCGAATGGACTCCCATAGTTTCGATGAAGGTGTGGAACGATTTATTGTACTCACAAAGTTCTGCCATGACCTATTCCTGCTCTCCTTAACAACTCGGACGCGCCTTAGCTCTGGCAATACGGAACGCTGCTAGGTTGTCAGCTGTTGGGCACAGCTTTAAAACGACGTAGCGCCCGTCTACGACCCTGGATGGCGGAACGACAATCGTCGTTCCACCAGGGGACGGGCGTCCTTCGCAGCGTTCCGGAGCTTTTTGGCATGGAGTCGTCAGCTGCACGGTGAATCACTTCTGTGAAGTGATTCACCTTCTCCTGTATACTACCACAGGGTTGTAGCAGTACAGAACGGCAGAAGAGCTGCCAATCTGCACCACTGACGTTCCATTTACGCCGGTTATTACCTCCTCCCTCGCTCACACTCAACGTGCATCCAAACAGGGAAGTGGTCACTTCCATGTAGGTCGCGATCCACCTCCCAATGCACGGAGTCCGCGATGGAGGGGGAGCACAAGGAAAGGTCAATGGCAGAAGACGTACCGGTAGCAGTGGTGAAATGAGTCATTTGCCCTGTATTCAGGATACAAATTTCCTCCTGCTCTATCAATCTACCAACCACTCGGCCCCGGGGGGAATCGGTGGTGGAACCCCACAACGCACTGTGGGCGTTGAAATCTCCCAAAAGGAGAAAGGGCCGAGTGAGTTGTCGTATAATGCCAACCAGGTCGTCGTAGCCGACTGACACACTGGGTGGCAGATAGACAGAGCATACGGTCAGTTGGATTGGACCGTGTAATTTCACCGCTACTGCTTGCAGATGAGAGGTGAGAGCAATGGGTTTCGGAGTGGACAGTGTTGCGAACAAACACGGCCACTCCGCCCTTCGCTCGATCACCCTCGGTATCGTCCTTCCGGAATATGTCATAACCTCTTAGCACTGGCTGATGTTGTGGTCTAAAATGTGTCTCCTGTAGACAGAGACACAATGGATTAGACCGTGCTAAGAGTTGGACTTCCTCTTTGTGAGCCTGAAATCCGTTTACGTTCCACTGAAGTATGGGAGCCATTCTACCTATTTAAAACCACCCGCCCCGGGTCGGGTGGGTCAGGGTCTGGTGTCTGCTGAGGAACGGGACCAGGGTCTACGTCCACCAGCATAACGTCATCTTCGGGGTCCGAAGACGACTTTTGTTCTAAGGCCTCGGCGTCTTGCGGATCTTTCATCCGCCGAGGTCTTCCCCCCCTCTTCTCCCCACCAGTTGGGGAACTGGGTGGGGAAGTAGAAGGGGACTTCAAGAACACAGTGGGGTCCGTGTGTTTGAACTTCGGACCCCGAACTTTCTGCACTACCTGCCATCCGCTTCCGACAGATGGCGTTTCTACTGCTTCCACAGCTGCAGGTGCAGCTTTTGCCATGGGTGCTGCTTCTGCTGTTGCAGAGGCAGCCACGGCTGCAGCTACTGGAGCGGATGGCCGTGCTTTAACCGGTGGACTTGATGGACCTGCTGCTCTAGTGGTCGAGATAGCAGAAGCGCTACTACCGACGACCGCGGTCCTTGGTGTTAGGACCTTAGTGGGCTGCGCACCACACTTGCACTGGCACGAGCATGTCGTGCTCGTGCCCGTGTCTACAACGGTCGTCTGCGTAGCAACGCTCTCCTTCCTGACGGGAGGTGACAACGTTTTGGCGAAGCTAGTGGCGAAGACCGGTGGCGCCAGCGCCTTAAACCGTTTCTTCGCCTCGCCAAAGGATATTCTTTCCTTAGTCTTCAACTCCTGTACCTTCTTTTCTTCAAGGTACACTCGACACTCCCTGCTCCAGGCTGGATGTGACCCGGAGCAGTTAATGCACACCTGTGGGAGGGTGCAAGTTGCACCCGGTTCATGGGCCGATTTTCCACATTTCCCACAAGTGGCGTTGCCTTTACAGTTCGCTGTCGTATGCCCGAACCGCTGGCACTTAAAGCAGCGCATCGGGTCCGGAACATACGGGCGAACGTTAAGATGTAGGTAACCAGCTTTTATGGACTTTGGCAACGTTGGAGTGTCGAACGTCAGGACGAAGGTGGCAGTCTTCTCAAGATTACCGTTAACCCTTCGTTTGATCTGCCTAACCTCGACCACATTTTCTGATTGCCACTCCTTAAGGAGTTCCGCGGACTCTATATCCATTAAATCTCTGCAAGTGATCACACCTTTGCTAGAGTTTAGAGTTTTATGGAGTTCGCATTTCACTGCGAACTCCCCGAGCTTCTCACACTTAAGGAGTGCAACAGCCTGCTTCTGGTTAGATGTTTCCAGAAGCAGGGTCCCATTCCTCAGCTTTTTCACGCTCTTCAAACCTCCCGCTATTCCCTCCAATCCTTTCTGTATGTAAAACGGAGAGACCTTTTCAAAGGATCCCTCCGTTCTTATCATGATCACAAAGGCGTTGTCTATTAGACAAACCTTCCTGTTACTTTGAACTTGTTCCGGAGGAGGGCTGTCAACCCTCGCCCGCTTGTTGGAACTGGGTGTATTTTTTTTAACCTGCGGCACACCCGGACCGCAGGGGTTTGGTTTTTGTTTGTGAGATTGAATTTTGGACCCACGAGCAAAAACATGATAAAAAGAAATGCTAATACAACAGGGGTGCGCAGGTGCCCCTGAGGTTGCACGTTAACGAGTGATTTACCTCATCACTCATTCACCTCCTCGGCACGTGGCTGACCTTGAGGTTGAGGGGTTTTTTATAGAGGTTTGTTCCGTCCTCGCGATCCGGGCGATGAAGCCAAGATCCCCGTTCTCCTAGGCACACAACGTTCCACCGCCACGCCCTACGGTGGTCGTTGAAGCATGGTAGGAGTTTACGGTGTGGGAAACTTGCGGCGCTCACAAGTTTCCAGCTCGGGCACCGCGGGTTCACCAAACCCGTACCTGGCACTTGCGTACCAGGCCCCTGCGGGGTGCCCACTCCTGTTCGCAATCGATTTTAAAGACCGCCAGACGTTCCAGTCTTCTTCATGACCAGGTGGCAAGCGCTCTCCAACTGTCAGTTGGTCCCGAGATGTTGGGAACCCTCATTTTCCATAAGTGTACTCTTGCCTTTTCAGGTGACCCAATTAGTTCCCCTGATGTTCTGAGGAAGCTTTTCCTGGATTTGAGTCTCTGGGCTGGTGGTATATGGCCGTGCAGTGGATGAGCGCTTTCCCGTTCTACTTTGGTCCTCTCCTTGTTCGCAGCCACTTCTCTCCAGATACTGGGTGGTGCAATGCCCGAAAGCTGGTAAAGCCTATCAACTGGGGTAGGCTTTAAGCAACCTGTCACTAGCCTACAGGTGTTATTGAGGGCTACATCCACCTGTTTGGTATGAGATGATGAGTACCAAACTGGGCATGCATATTCTGCAACAGAATAACAAAGGGCCATTGCTGATGTACGTATAGTTTTTGGTTGACTGCCCCACTGTGATCCAACTAATTTGCACAGTAAGTTATTTCTTGTAGAGATCTTCATTTTGCAATTCATGCAACGCTTCTTATATGTGAGGGTTCTATCGAGTGTCACTCCCAGATATTTTGGGGTGTTACATGTCTGCAGTTCGATACCTGACCACCTTACTTTTAACTTACGCTGAACTTTCCTATTTTTTTAGGTGAAAGGCACACACTTCAGTTTTTGAAGGGTTAGGTCTTAAGTGGTTTTCCTTATAATAGCTTGATAGGCCTTCAAGAGCAGCAGACAAATTTCTTTCTACAACTTCAAGTTTTGTGCTCTGTGAGGCTAGAGCTAGGTCATCAGCGTACACGAAGCTCCTGGTAGCTGGATGTAATGGCTGATCGTTTGTATAAATGTTGAAAATTGTTGTTGTTGTTTTTGTTGCTTTAGGGCGCGTCGACAACGAGGTCATTAGCGCCCTAACAATTACCAGCAAAGACTGTGATTAAAATTCATAATAAAAGTACTGTCTGCATGGTCGACTGTAAAGGGGTCGACCATACAGACAGCACATAAGACAAATCACAAAAATAAGATGTAGCCCTAAAGGGGCCACCTGGAACTAAGACCGTTGTACACCTGGATGGCTGTAGAGGAGCCAAACAGGTTAACAGAATACTGAAAAAAACACTGAGCTATCTCTGTGGATTAAAAATACTAAAATACTGTCTGCATGGTCGAATGTAAAGGGCTCGGCCATACAGACAGCAAATAAAATTAGTCATAAAATCAGACGTGGTTTTAAAGCGACCACAACGACTTAAAACCGTACAACACCTGTAAGGCTGTAAAGGGGCCAAACAGGTTCAAAAGAGGATAAAAAACACTGCGTATCTTGCTGGCTGTATACTGGACAGACAGACATGAATAATAACAATACAAAAAACAATAACCATGCATATGGATTGGGTGACTGTAAAGAGGTCACCCATCAGTCTTAAAACTGGACCGATCTGCCTAAAATTGGTTTCACCCGCCTCGGTTCGGGTGGGTCTTCGATCATTGCCTGCTGAGGAACGGGATCAGGCTCGTCCACCAGCATTTCTATTTCTTCTGGCTCCGAAGAGTCAGACAACTCCGACTTAGTTGACTTCTGGCTGTTCTTCTTCTTCTTCTGCATCTTCTTCGCCCCTTTCCCCTTCTTCTCCCTACTACTTGGTAGTCTGGGAGGGGACGAAGAGGGGGATTTCACAAAGTGAGTCGGGTCCGTCAGTCTAAACTTCGGGCCACGGATCTTCTGATTGCTTCCATTCTCACTTGTAGCAGTTGGCAATGCTACCACCGTGATAGCACGTGGTGGTATTGGAGGTGGCGTTGTTTTCGCTATCAGTGCTGGTGGATCCTTCTTCGCTGCTGCTGGTGTGGTCGAGGACGCAGTCGTGTTGCTACCAACGTCCGCGGTCTTAGATGTTGTGATCTTAGCGGATTTTGCACCGCATTTGCACTGACATGAGCACGCTGTGCTAGTGCTCATGTCTGCAACTGACGTCTGGGTAGCAACACTCTGCTTCCTGACGGGAGCTGAAGCCATCTTAGCAAAAGTTGTTCCGAAAATTGGAGCGGCGAGCGACTTGGCCTTCTTTTTAGCTTCCCCATAGGGAATCCACTCTTTAGTCTTCAGCTCCTGTATCTTGCGCTCTTCAAGATACACTTGACACTCCCTACTCCAGGCAGGGTGCGACCCGGAGCAGTTGACGCACACCTGTGGGAGCGTGCAATTAACACCCGGCTCATGTGCGCCCTTCCCGCAATTACCACAGGTTGGTTTTCCTTTACATGACGCCGTCGTATGTCCGAACCGCTGACACTGGAAACAGCGCATCGGGTCCGGAACATACGGACGGACGTTCAAATTAATGTACCCTGCTTTGATGTTCTTTGGCAGTACTGGAGTGTCAAACGTCAGGACGAAGGTGGCAGTCTTTTCAATACTGCCATTTACCCTTCGAGTGATCTGACGTACCTCGACCACTTTCTGTTCCTTCCACTCCTCAACGAGTTCCTCGGTCCCTATGTCAACTAAGTCACGGCAGGTGACAACGCCTTTGCTGCTGTTAAGGGATTTGTGGAGTTCGCAGGTAACGGCGAACTCCCCGAGCTTCTCACAGTTCAGGAGTTGGGTAGCTTGCCTACTGGAAGTTGTTTCCAGCAGCAGCGTCCCATTCCTCAGCTTTTTTATGGTATTTAGGGTCCCTACCAGACCCTCTAAACCCTTAGAAATATAAAAAGGTGAAACTTTTTCTAAAGATCCTTCCACTCGTTGCATAACTATAAAAGCATTCGCAAGCGAACAAACTTTTCTAATACTATTACTTTCTGCAGAGGGGGGGTTATCAACCCTCACCCTCTTCTTAGAATTGGGTGTATTTTTATTATTCTGCGGCACACCCGTACTGCGGAGTTTTTTGTTTTTATTGTGAGGCTTAATTTTGGTCCCACGAGTAAAAACAATATAGAAGGAAATGCTAATACAACAGGGGTGCGCAGGTGCCCCTGAGGTTGCACGTTAGTGGGTGATTTCCCTCATCACTCATTCGCCTCCTCGGCACCTGTCTGACCTTTAGGTTGAGGGTTTTTTTTAAAGAGGTTTGTTCCGTCCTCGCAATCCGGGCGATGAAGCCAAGATTCCCGTTCTCCTAGGCACACAACGTTCCACCGCCATGCCCTACGGTGGTCGTTGAAGCATGGTAGGAGCTTACGGTGTGGGAAACTTGCGGCGTTCACAAGTTTCCAGCTCGGGCACCGCGGGTTCGCCAAACCCGTACCTGGCACTTGCGTACCAGGCCCCTGCGGGGTAAATGTTGAAAAGTATTGGAGCCAGTACACTACCTTGAGGTAGGCCATTCTTTTGTACCCTCCATCGACTGCGCTGTCCTTGAAAATCAACGAAAAACCTACGATTCTGAAGAAGAGTAGCGATGAGTTTGGTTAATCTGGTGGCCTTTGTCAGACTGAAAACCTTGTCAAGTAATAGTTGGTGGTTAACAGTATCGTATGCTGCTGACAGGTCCACAAAGACCACGCCCGTGGCTTTACGGGTCTCAAATCCATCCTCTATAAACTGTAAAGGGTCGATATTAATAAACAAAAATAGAAAAACGCATAGGTAAGTCCATGGATTGGTGATTGTAGACAGACCACCAAACCATTCTAAAAACTAGGCCGATCTACCCAAAATTTGTATGTTTGCAGTTTGCAAAACAGATTATCGACAGATAATGTAGTACAGCGCACGTAGCCAAACAGGAGTTGTTTGCCGAGTTTTTTTATTTTTTTTTTTTTATTGTCATTAGTCACGCTGGGAGGGGTGGAACATCACGGGGGTTCGATGAGGGAACTATTGCTTTCGTAAGCGGGGAACACTATACTAGCTTAGGACAGATATATGAAACAGGTGGAGAAAATCACGGGAAAGCCAACAACAACAGCTGCAGAGGTAAACAGTTTGTTATCGGAAGAATGGCAGCAAAGTTGGAATGTTAGCATAATAGGAAGAACAACTTGTGATATGTTTCCTAGTGTGCACTAAAAGCTCAAAATATCGCCTCTCCCATCACCTGGGCTGGTACACTACATCAGTTATTCCCAAATGGTGGTCCGCGGAAACCTGGGGTTCCGTGGAAGGGTTACATGGGTTCTGCACCGAGCGTGGTGGTGTAACGGCTAGCGATATGGCCTCGCATTCGGGAGGATGGCGGTTCGAATCCCCGTCCGGGCATCCAGATTTGGGTTTTCCATGGTTTCCCCAAATCACTCCAGCTGAATGCCGGGATGCTTCCTTCAAAAAAGGCCATGGCCGAATTCCTTCCCATTCCTTGCCCCCCATCCTTTCCCGTCTCTAGTTGTTATAGGAGACGTTAAGCAGTTTAAAAAAAAAAAAAAAAAAAAAAAAAAAAAAATGGGTTCCGTGTTCCGTCCAATAATGGTAATGCGTTTCAACGGCAGAACAATGAGCTCCATACCAGCAAATATTACAGGACAGGTGGATTTTTGACATACTTCATAGCTGGGAATTGTGGTACTTTCTTGATGCAGCTTGTAATCTGGTCTCAGAAGCAGCCAAAGAAAAGTTATTGGCACTAAGAAACAATCTCTACTGACAGCGACCAACAATTGAAAAAGCCCATCCCTTAAGAGAGAAACAACCGAGGGGTCGAAGGAGGAAACCTCTGCTTCCAGGAGTTATCTCCTGAGGGAGGTTAGTTACCCCGAAATGGCTGTGCCGGAAGTAAGTGCTGATACAATTGTGCAAAGTGATCAGTTTTTGTATATGAGTTTATAAGAGTTTGTAAGCTTGTGGGTGTGCATGTATGTATGTTATTATAACTACTAATTTATAAATTAAATATAGTCATTCACATTGTTAATTTAGTTTTGTTACTTTCATGAAATTTGATAAGTTTTTAATAACAAATTATTCTTAAATCCTGCCAAAATTCAACTGCTATTTTCAACCTAGAAATTAATCATTTGGGCATTTTGTATTAAGATTGATATATGGGCTCAGAATAGATACTAGGTGCTGGGCTATTATATAACAGGATATAAATAAATAAAATGATCTAAATCTTAATAATCAAATCAGTATCAGAAGCAACGCTGTGATAAAAGTGATTGTAAAAAGTAGGTCAGGTTTCCCCCGAAAATCGAAATCATGTGACTGTTTTAAAAATCCTTGCCGCCAGGTAGTATTATATAGCTGGTCTATATAAAATATACACACCCACAACGTTCTGGCTGCAAATGAACCTGTCTTGTATTTCCGCTGGAGTGGAATTTCCCAAATCCACTCTGAAAGCGGTTCAACAGATCTTAGGATTCGAGACTCTAGACTAGGTGGCGTTTCGTCAGACTCTCTACCCAACACAACTTGTTACAGCAAGGCTCAGATGGCTACCTTTTAACCTTTTGTACTTGTCGGGTTCTTCCTATGAGTCGAGAAGGCATCCTTCGGTCGGAGTAGAGTTAAAATTATCCGAAAGGTGTTCTTCAGCATCTCCTGAGGGTAAACAGCCTATCATACAATTAGTTATGCGATTCATCAACTCGTGTAACGTTAGGATTGAAGTTGGCTGTCGAAGTGACGAAGATGTTGTTGTTGTTGTTGTGGTTTAAGGGCTCCTTTACCGTGCGTTGGAGGTTGTTGGAAGAGCCGAGATGCAAGGGATTTTGAACATTATGAAGAGATGTTGTCCTGGACTGCAACAGCTGTCAAGTCGAGCGCCTTAAAGTGCTCACAGTGGTGTCGTGTAGGGGAGGCGTCTGGTAGTCAGCACCGGCGAGACCCGATCGCAGAACAGCATACTTGTTACAAGTAAAGATCAGGCCAATCCCAAGAAATAGGAAAACAACAAAGAAGACTGTAACCACCAGATCAGACCCAGAATATCTGAAGAAAAACAGAGAAAAAGTCATGAAAGAAATTAATCAAAATGCAGCAGAAAATTGGAAAGACCTCGCAAATGCAGTCCAAAAGGCAATGCGTTGGGGACAGCCTCCTAGAAAACGCAGACATAGATGGTGGAACATGAAGTGCGACGAGGCTATTGAACGAAGGATTCAGGCATGGACTAAATTCAATAGTAACCGAACAACAGAAACATGGCAGCAATTTCACACAGTCCAGAAACAAACCTCAAAAGAAATTAGAAAAGAAAAGCGTTCATACACAGAAAAAGGATACAAGATATTGAGGAAGACTTCAAAACAAATAACACAAGAAATTTTTATAGAACTTTCAAAGAAAATATTACAGGCTACCAACCTCCAAACTTTTGTTTCAAAAGGCCAGATGGTTCCATTGAAATGAATACCAAAGATAACTGCAAAATTCTAGCACAATACTTTGAAAATCTCCTCAACTGCGAGAAACCGACGGGAAAATTGACCCTAACAAAATCTACACCAAATCCGGACTCTACACCACCCACATTCGAAGAGATAAAGGAGATCATAAAACAACTGAAAAACAACAGAGCACCAGGAGAAGATGGCATTATTGCCGAGTTCTGGAAGCTTGGAGACGAAAATCTCACAAAGAAAATTCATAAAATTATTACAGATATTTGGGCCACAGAGAAAATTCCACAAGAATGGAAATGTGCACTAATACATCCCTTACATAAAAAGGGTGACAAGACGGATCCCAACAATTACAGAGGTATCTCCTTGCTGCCAGTCATTTATAAAATCCTCTCCAAAGCCCTACTGAACAGGCTAGAACCTCAGGTAGATCCACAAATAGGTGAATACCAGGCAGGCTTTAGAAAAGGAAGATCATGCATAGAAAAATCTGGAATCTGAGAACACTCCTGAAGATAAGACAAACAAACAATACCGTAGTGACATTTGTGGATTTCAGGAAGGCATATGATTCCATAGACAGACAGACGCTCTTTGACATAATGAGAGAATACGGCATAGACAAGAAGACAAGGGCTCTGATACAACAAACACTCACGGATACCACGTCTAAAGTGAAATTTATGGGAGAAACATCAGAACCATTCAAAATTTGCACTGGTGTCAGGCAAGGAGATGGATTATCACCAATTTTATTCAACATGGTATTGGACAAAGTTATAAAACAATGGGAAACGCAGGTCAAAGGAATACAGCTAGGAAGAACACGACATACCAAAATAATCATCAGATGCCTGGCATTTGCGGATGACCTGGCAATTCTCAGCAACAATAGGCAAGAAGCACAAGATGCATTGGAACAGCTACATCAAATTGCCGCCAAAACAGGGCTACAAATTTCGTATGAGAAAACGCAGTACATGGAGAAACATAACAACAATGTACAAACAATATACACAAAATTTGGAAACATAAAAAGAGTTGAGAAATTCAAATATCTAGGGGAATACATACAAGTAGGAGGATCTAACAAGCTATCAAATTCAGAAAGATCAGAAAAGCTTCAGAAGGCTTAGAGACTCACATGGTCATATTATAACAAAAGAAATATATCAAGACAGGCCAAACTCAGACATTACAAAACAGTGGTACTGCCAGAAGCATTATATGCATCAGAAACAACAACGATTGGGGCTTCAGGCATAACAGAAGCGGAAAAAGTTGAACGCAAAATCCTTAGAAAATTTTTTGGAGTAATATATAAAGACGGTATATGGATGAAAAGACCAACGAAAGAACTATACGAACATACAGATAGATTGACAGACATGATCAGAAGACGTAGATTACAATTCTATGGACATTTACAGCGAATGAACAGCACTAGACTCACAAAGAGGATCTTTGATGTGGTAAATGGTTCACTCAGGAAAACCAATTGGTTCCAGGAAATAGAAGAGGACTTGAATCACGCAGGGATCAGCAAGGAAATGACACGGGAAAGGGGACAATTCAGGAACAAAATTATGAACTCAAAATTTAAAATACAGAAGAAAACAGGAACAAAATGGACTGAACAAAGGAAACAGGAACACAGTGAGTGTATGAAGAGGTTTTGGGAAGAGAAGAAGAAGAAGACAAATACAAACAAAAACTGAATAATCATGAATAATTTGAGTTTAAACACTGTCCTCAAGGGCAATAATGATTAATAATAAATAATATATAATAATAATATATATATATACTGGTATATATTGTCAAAGTGACATCTACCGCATCTTGTATTCTGTAAAGAAAGGTTCCGTACTCTCGTCCGATTCACAATTCTGTGGGTGTTTTAGATACCATGCAGCCCAAAAACACCGCAGGTGGTAGAAATAAGTTTTTTATTTTAGTTTTGTCCCATGAGTCTAGAGTAACTAAACGTCGAGTCGAGTGGAGCACCCGCATCACGCCATCAAGCCTTGTTGTATAATGGATGCGGCAATTGCCCTTGAAATTGTACGCTAGAGAATGGTTTGCCTCACCACCCATACACCACCACCGCACGTAACAAACATAAGGGTTAGAGTAGATTTTTTTTTTCGTAATAGATGCTGAACGATCAATGCGATCCGGGTGGCGATACCAGGATCCTCATTCTACAATGTGTACAACGTTTCACTGTCACGACCTACGGTAGTAGTTGAAATATGTAAAGTTTACTACATGAGGGAACTGAAGTCACTCAACAGTTCTCAGCTCAGGACCCGCGGGTGAGCTAGGCCCCTACTACATTTAGCGGTGTATTTTTTTAGTATACAGCAAATTTGTGTGAACATGGTGAAAATTCAGTAATTACATTCAAAGTTAGTCTACCCATGGATATTTACTAACCTCTCACGGTTCCTCAGTCTCACCACATAACCACGCAGCTTGGAGATCTCCAATTTATGCTTGGCAATCTGCTCATTTGCATCCTGCAAAATAAACCATCAGGTAAAAAACAAACTTCATTCTGTTTATGTAAATACATCAGCTACAAAAATAGGTAATTTTAAATTCCTTTTACTTTCTAAAACAAAAAATTAGTTGTATGAAATGTTCTCGGGTGACCAGCCGAGTTAAAGACGTGTTATTATTATACGATATTTCGGCGATCACAACTCT
>JARYHS010004324.1:0-25003 GCA_031002005.1 Vandiemenella viatica
ATGTATACTTTTTGTGATTCTTGAAAAGCCCAATGTTAAATATAACTTTTATAATAAGTTCCAGCTGCAGTCTATATCATATCAAAACAAGTAACTGAAGAAATAAAAATAATTAGAAGGTTTTTATCAACAAAGAACAAAGTATCTCTGGTAATATATTTCCTGTATCACAGATCTGCATACTGGTTGCATACTTCATTTCTTAATAGAAAGACAGTATCCTTGAAAAGTAATTTAGTTCTTTAAGTATCCAAGATTGAAAATTGTAACTGCTAGAACATCTGGACTTTATATTTCTAACCAGAAAGCAAATTTTTTTAATTATCAGCTATTTCAATTATGAACTGATATGTACTGATCATCATGAACTTCTAAGGCAGTGGCATAATTACGCTGTTGAGGCCTGTGGCAAAGTCATCAGATGGGCTCTCCCTCAGTACCGTATCCAGGAGGAAGGGTGGGGGGGGGGGGGGCGGCAAACCAGGGTACCCAATTTATGTGTGGCCTAAGGATGTGTAGCGTAGTCACCACTCCTGCTTCATTGGTGGACTGGTGACTCCTCCCTCCCCCCCTGCTTGCTGTAAGTAACCTGTTTAATGGGGAGAGAGATGCAGTGACTTAAGTGTAACCATCTGTCTGCAAGTTATGTAACTTGTATTTTATATCATAGGCGTATTTTTGGTTGTGAAATGTGCGGCTTATGAGGCAGAAATCGGGTACTGTCCCAGAATTTGCCTAAAACAGGACAGGTGTTACATGCAGCCATTAATTTAAAATGATCTTGTGATAGCTCCCTGGTTCAGTGTGATGGCATCTTAATATACATGACCACACTAGCGGGTGAAAGTACGTTAGCCACCATTATTAATTGTCATGGAGCTTATAACACAGCACAAATTTCATTATACACCTAAATATTTTTATACCATACATAAATATGAATTCTGTTATTGTTGAACTATACTGTTTGCTACCTTCTTTAATAACTTATTCCTGCCTCTCACTTAGTTACCTACTTATGAAGACTTTCCCCACTTCCTTATGCTTTAAATCAAGTATTAATTTATGGTCCTGATCCCCTTTTCTCTAACACATACTACTCCTAATTAATCATTCAACAGGTCTAATTGCTAAAATATGCCTTTTACTTACCCACTGCTCTCTGCACCTACATTCTGTATCTCTGCTTGTTTTTTGTATTATTTAGAGGGTTTGTCATGCAGTATTTTCTACAGACAAATCTAACTACCTTCCTGTATTTGATACATATAATCTTGTTCCCATACTGTCCCAACATACTCAAGCAAGTGCCTGAACAATGTTTTATATCCCAGTTCCCTTATTTACCTAGTACATACCAGCATCACTCTCTCTAATAGATTCAGGGCTTTGAAACCTTTCCCAGCAACTACTTAATGTGTCCTGTATAACTGAGCATGTACCGGTAATCAAATATTATGCAAGTATATTTACCTTTCATGTATTCAAGCAGTCATTCCTCCTCCACTGTTTAACTGTACCAAACTTTTACTTCTGTCTCCGAATAAGTGGAGTATTTTTGGCATCTATTTTTGCTCCATATTGACCTACTTAAGTAGATATCCTTTCCATATCCGTCTGTAGCATCACATAACCCTCTCTCATAGTAATCGTAATATATAGACAACCTAACTTATGACTACTAGCCTCCATCTGGCAGCTACCTCACTCTTATTGTTCAAGAAGGGGTATGAGCACGAAAATTTCAATACTCTATATGTCTTCGTATATTTCCATGTTTCAATGCTGCAGCAATCTTCAGCTTTGGTGTGATTATTCTCCTATCTAAATGTTTAACATATATATATATATATATATATAACAATGAGCAGGAAAATGCTTAAGGCAATAAAACTAAGGAAGAATAGGGAAATTAGACTCAACACTTACCACAGATGATGGTGGCTGGGAATGATGATCACAAAAAAAAATTGACTAGCCTTAATGTCCCCAGAAATGAGACACCAGGCAGAACCAGATGTGCATACACCAATGGCAAATTCAATAGACAGCTGTCAGCTTGTGCATGTCTGGCTCTGGCTGGTGTCTCTCTTTGACAAGAATAAGGCTAGCCGTGCAAATATTGCATCTCTTGTTTGTTTGTGTGTGTGCATGTGTGTGCGTGTTTGGCTTTTTGTGTGTTTGTGTTCGTCATTCCCAGCTTCCATCATCTGTGGTAAGTTTTGGGTCTTATTTCCCTATCTTTCCATTAATGAGCAGGAAAATGCTTTAAGGCAATGAAACTAAGTAAGGAATCCTAGCCCGACAATCCTACCAGGTACAGGGGACTTACAGTTTAACGTGGAATCTGAACCACAGAATTGATCTGGCATACTTCACATTACACAGCAAGCTGTGCCAGAGGTGAAGGCTGGGTTAAGTGCCTATTAAAATCCCCACCGAGACAGAGATTCGAACCAGGGACCTTTTGATCTCCGGTCAGACACCTTAACCACTGAGCCACCAGACCGCTGAAATAACATTAATAAGTGCTGGGTCTACTAGAAGGTTTTACAGTATCAGAGATTGAGACCAGGAGAATGTCTGGTTTCAAGGATATGTTGGTAAGCTAGTTTCCATCTTCAGGGTTTGTAGTTTCGGGGAAAAACTCTGACAGTGCTCGTTGTAAAGAAGTTGTTTAAATTATTCAACTTGTGGGTACTGTTATGTTCTCCCACTGGATGGGAACTAAGTGAGCATCAGTGTGGTCACATTTTACCTCATTAAGTGTCTCATCTTCTTGCAAGAATAAGGTTCAACACTGAAATATTAAGTTACATGTGATTATCTTTTTATTGTGTTCATCATTTCCAACTACCATTGTATATGGTAAGTCTTGAGTTGAATTTCCCTATCCTTCATTAATTTCATATATATCATCAGCAACTTCATCCATTGTCTGAATGTCTTTTCTCCCACCTTAGTTTCCTAACACAAAATATTAAGAAAAACAAAAAAGTTGAAACAATGGATGGATATGATATAAGTTTCCTTTTATTTTTTCTTGCCTTATTGATTTTTTTCCCTAATTCATGAAACAAATTCAGGGTATTACTATTTAAATATCTATTACACAACACAGCTCACTCAGAATAAATTGTCAAATTCTTTAATAACCATGGTTTAACTCCATTTTTTCTCAGCGTGAATGTATATCCATACATGTTGGCCAAGCTGGTGTCCAAATTGGCAATGCTTGTTGGGAATTGTATTGCCTGGAGCATGGCATAGGACCAGATGGCCAAATACCATCTGATAAAATGATGGGTGGTGATGACAGCTTTAACACATTCTTCAGTGAAACTGGAGCAGGCAAGCATGTGCCACGTGCTGTGTTTGTAGATTTGGAGCCAACTGTAATAGGTATGTATTTTTTCAAAAAAGCAGTCACATGAAAGATGCTAGTCATTCTGGTTTTCACTATAAACATAAATAAAACCTAGATCACAAAATTAATCAACTTTTAAATAACAATTATTAATATCAATATATTTCCCTTATCAGCAGATGATATTAGTTTACTGTATGAAGTTATGTGGTATGTTGGTACTAAAACAAGACAGCATATATTTTAGTATAAATAATAATACTTTTAATGTAAATTTTAATTAACTACATGTATTTTCCTTCCAAAATGGGTGGTTATTTTAAATTCATATGTTAATCAGAAAAAATTTAAAAGAAATTTTTTTAAAACACTTCCATAACTTGGATTTTCACATTTTAAGTTAGTAATGAAAAAAGATTGTTTTTATTTGTATCAGAGATTTCCATATAAGCATTTGGCTACTGTGATTCAAGAGAACTTATCCATCTTTCCAAAGATGCACTTAGGCATGTTAAAGTAAACAACTCTATAAAAGCAGGTTAATTTACAGTTTTTCTTAAAAAGCTAAACCAAAGTTCATCAGAAGGGATGGAAATCAGGTAATCAACTCACAAATGATATGAACATAATGAAACATGTATTTTTGTGATGAAGTGTTGGTCACATAGTCCTTCACTTACGTGCAGCTTGTGAAACCCTCTCTCCACGTGACCAAAGCATAAGATCAGAAATTTTTTGGTTTCATCGCCTGTATTCTCTTACGCTTGTTAATTATTGTTTGCTTACTCTTCTTTCATACTAGTGTGTAATGCCTTTTTCCTTTTATCATAAAACAATCACTGAGTGTTTCTAAATATAAGGGAAAAGTTGACCATGACCACAAGCTGGCACTCAATTTCAGGCACAAGCGTGTAGGAAGATTCTCTTTTTTTATGCAAGGGTGTCAGGGATTGCATTAAGTTACCAAGATATGAATAATTTTCCAAAAACGTTGAAAGGAATTTAAAGTTAAAATTTGTAGAGGGCACATGTAGATGGGTGCAGGAAAGGGAAAGATGGGTGTGTAGGGAAATTGCCACCGGAGTGTGTGATCAAGTGCAATTCTAATTAAATATTATTAACATTATATTAATTTTCCTCAAAATGCAAAAATAGAAAATGTTAGTAAGAATGATATCCAAGTGAAAATAATATATTAGATATTCTGTCATTTAAAATCCATAGCTGATTTACAAGCCATCACTAAAAGACCAGCAACTTTAAAAAAAAAAAAAAAAATCCTGTTACATATTATTTCACACTCTTTATCAGGTTATTTTCCTACATTGAATTACAGTAGGTAGCAGATGTGAAATATTGAACTTTTTAACCTGCTGTAATATATCACTTGATTTCTTTTCTTCTTATTATTCAGTCTTTATTTACATCAATATTATCATTATTGAGTGGCAAAAAATACTAATATTCAATTGATATATGGAACTGAAAACCTGAAAACTATGTCATCACTTGCAAAAGATGCTGACAATATTGCAGTGAATGCAGAAATGTTAGGGGAACAAAATGGGGAAGGGGAAACATCTGGCTACTTATACTTATTGGATACCTTTATAGGCCTGCTGCATAATGTAATACCTACTTCTGTAAGTAATTTTTGGAATTTTGCTACAGGTTATTAAAAAGTTCTGAATCTTGAGTAAAATATAGAAGAAGAGCATTTAAAATTATGGTTTTAAGCATAAAAAATGTAATTGTGGACACACACAGTACCAACATTACTAACCTTTTATTATATTAGTAGCTAAATATCTGTTATATTGACTATGTGATAAAGGTCTTAACAAATAACTGCAGAGCCTATTTACTTGTGTGATTGAATATATATCACCAAATTCTGGTCACCATCTATGACCCATGACTTAATCCTAAGTACTCAGTATATACTCCAATTTCTTACTCCCATCTTTCCCCTATCTCTTCTCTCTTTCTCTCTCTGTTTTTCTATCTTTCTTGGACTTACTCACCATTTTGCCTACTGCTCAATAACACCCTCATTCTTCCAACATGATGAATTTACTGTTTTTATTAAACAAATAGCTTATTTACTGCATAATTTTTCAAAAAATCTGTGGCCTTTCTCCATTGTGAGTAGCTTCTATCATAGTATCTTTCATTCTAGAACCATATGTCATACTTCTGCATCCTTCTATAGCTTTCTTTCCTCTTAGCTTTATAATTTTAATTCTTTTGCATTTATTTATTTATTTATTTTGTTTACGTGATGACGGGATTGCTGTCCAGCAAGATTATATTTAAAGTATCCCTTACTATAGCAGATGTTTCAGTGGCAATTAAATAGACAATACAAGGAAAAAAATTATAATTTTAGCAAATTATCAGGAGGGTATTTACATAGACAAAGAGTACTTATGGACAAAGAGTAAATATCCTCCTTTTTGCAGGACTATGCCCAAAATTTTAACTTTTTGCATTGCCGTGTAATGTCTGTTTTACTGCCTGCATTCCATTTACAGTGTTATTTAGTGGCATCTATCTATAGCCCTAATGTGGCAATATTTTTTATATTTCATAATTTTCATTTCATCTATCATGAAGATTAAAAGATTTTTATTGGTTAATAATAATACTAAGGAAAAAGGAAGCAGCTTTAAGGCGATATAAATAAGAAAGGATAGGGAAAATAACTCATCACATACCAAAGTTGAGGGCTGTGATGAGAGAATAACATGTAACACGGACACAAAAAAAAACAATATTTTAGTATAAAACCTTATTCATGAGACATTTGGTTCTGGAGGTGTGCACACACCAAAGGTTACCCCATGACTGGCTATGTAGCCAAAGAATGGGTGGAGGGAGAGGGTGGTGGAGGTGAACAGCATGCTCCACCCACTACTACATATTCCCACCCTACCACAGGGGAAACTTTCCCATCAGTGGACACACCATTTGTTCATCAACTCATGTCATATACCACTTCACAAGTTTTTACATAGGCCTCACCACACAGCAACTCTGTCAGAATGAATGGCCATAGACAAATAGTCCTCACCAGCAACTGATAACTTCCAGTACCAGAACATGCCAATAGCCACGATTCTAACAACCTCAATGACTGCTTTACTGTGAGGGCAATCAGAGTTTTCACTGAAACCACCACTGCACCAGAATTCTGGAGATGGGAGCTTGTATACCAGAATATCCTGGATACCAGACACTCTCCTGGCCTCAACCACTGATAAAATCCTACCACTTATCACTTCTTATTTGTAATTAAAAAAAATTATATGTATTTTATTTATTTATTTATTTATTTATCAATCTCATTCCATGGATCCCTGCTGAGGAAGTACCTCTGGGATGTGAAACATGTCATTGTTGATACATATACACATAATATGAGTCATATCATAGTATATATATATATATATATATATATATATATATATATATATATTTTACAAATACAAGAAATAATAACAAACATACATTTTTGCAACTGAGTTTTGCAAACGTCATAATGAGTACAATTAATTATTTTCTTCAAATTCTTGAATGGAGTAGAAGGAGTTGCCAATGAGATAATCTCTAAGTTTTTGTTTGAATACATCTTTATTATCTGAAAGCTGTTTTATACGATTAGGTAGTTTATTAAACAGATGTATCCCAGAATAATTAACTCCTCTTTGTACTAATGACAGAGATGTTTGTGTTTTATGCAAGTTATTTCTGTTTCTTGTATTGAAACTGTGTACCTGTGAATTAGGTGTAAAAAGATTAAAATTTTCTATGACAAAGCTCATGAGAGAATATATATACTGAGAATACATTGTAAGAATATTGAGTTTCTTAAAGAGTTGTCTGCAAGAAGTATATTTTAACTAGTAATAATTTTAGCAAATTTGTTTTTCGCATCAGTACTAGATACCCTTTGTTGTACGTATATGTTCAGTTTACCACCACCTGTGGTATTTATACATTAACTCAGACATTCCCAACATATCAATAGTCTTCTTCTAAATGGTTCACCCCACCACCCGCTCCCTCCACCCTTTCTTCAGCTACTTAGCCTGTCATGAGGTAACCTTCAGTGTGTGCACACCTCCGGAACCAAATGGCTCATTCTCTAGTGCATGAATAAGGTTTTATATGAAAGTATTGTTTTTTTTGTTTTTTTTTTGTCTGTGTTATTCTCTTGTTGCAGCCGTCAACTGTGGTACGTGATGAGTAATTTTCCCTATCTTTTGTTATTTACTGGTTAATGTGTCACAAATGATTCAGATAGCAAGGGCTTTTTCTGCAAGTCTGTGTTTGGATTTTTGACATATTCCTATCTTCACCCTGTGCTGCCAACTACATCAGTGATACATCTTTTTAATTTCTCCTTTCCACTTTATAATGTTGTTATTATTGTGATTGTTATTCTTCTTGTTGTTATCTGACAGGTTTCAGTAACTAGTTATCTAGCAGTAGTAAATGGCGTTGGCACTAATATATTTTGATTGCAATAAATTCTTTAAAAATAATACAGCACAGGTGGCACTACATTAATTGAGAAAATCACAGCTAACACACCAAATTGTTTCAATTTTTATGAAAACTGCTTCACATTTTTTGGTATAATATGGATAACAAATTGAATACTAAATTACAAAGGGATGATGTGTGCCATTTCTTGCTTCACATTTTTTGGTATAACATGGCTAAGAAATTGAATGCTAAATTACAATGGGGTGATGTGTGCCATTTCTTCAATTGCAGTGAAATCAATTTGTATAAATAACCATGCAGTTGAATTTAGTTTTAGTTTTATTTTCTCCATATGCAGTTTACTCCATTTTTGGAAGCATCTTCAGCAGTTATATGTTTGCCTTTTGCTATTTCTGTAGATGATGAGAAGAATTAAACATGAAATAGAGAAAAAAATATTGCTGAAGATGCTCCTAAAATGGAGAGAAATAAACAGAGAGAAAATAAAAAGAAAACAAAATTTAATTGCATTGGTGTAAATATTGATTATTTAGACAAAATGAATACTAAATATGTTACAAATATTGTAACACATTAAATGTGCTGGTTCATTCTCTTTTTAGACGAAGTCCGTGCTGGCAGATACCGGCAGTTGTTTCACCCGGAGCAGCTTATTACAGGGAAGGAAGATGCAGCCAATAATTATGCTAGAGGACATTACACAATCGGCAAGGAATTTGTTGATATTGTTTTGGACCGAGTTCGGAAACTTGCAGACCAATGTACAGGCCTTCAAGGCTTTCTTATATTCCACTCATTTGGTGGAGGCACAGGTTCAGGATTTACATCACTACTAATGGAAAGATTGTCTGTAGATTATGGAAAGAAAAGCAAACTGGAATTTGCCATTTATCCTGCACCTCAGGTATGATGCATCATTTTCTCTTGTGAAATTTGTTACTTATTTTGTGCATGGAAATAGCAATTCTAAGTGATACTATAGGTAACTTTTTTGAAATGATTTTTCTTTTAATCTGTGCAAAGTAGGGTAAAATGTAAAAGAAAATTAGAGAGAGCTTAGCAATAATACATGACTTATTTTATGACTTGAAATGTTCCATACAGTGTGGTTGCATCTTTAACCACAGAGTTAAAGAAACAAGCGTTAATGTCAGTGTTAGTGGAAGTGTTAATAATATTCATCAACTCGACCAGAAACTATGTCTTCTCTTTTTACTTTGAAAATAGTAAAATTAAAATAAAATAACCTTTCTATCACTATTTTTTTTAGTTACTTCTAATGTGAAACAGAGCTTTGACTACTATACATACAAGGTATTACAATTAACTGAATTTTTAATTATGAAACTGACATGATCTAAGTTCAATTAACAGGATACCTCATTTATTTTGATCACCCTTGGTGTTCCTCTAAACCACTTTGCTGTGACTTTATTCATATATTCCAGGTATCAAGCTATTGCCACCAACACTACTTTTTGCATCTTTTTGTCTCATCCTGTATTAAAGAACTACTGCAACTCCAGTTCCTGCATTTTACGTGATTTTGGTGTTGCTGTGGGCAAATGAATTACTCATGACTAGAGTTCTGGTCTGCAGGACAAGTCATATATTTTTCTTGCCTTCGTTTTGAGCTGAAATGCTGAAATAAATACTGATTCAACATTTCTGATTGTATTTAAATGTATTTTATATAGCATATAAATGCATATTCAGACCATTTTTCTAGTTTTGATCATATTTCAATAATATTTATGGTCATATTTTGAGGAAAATCTGGTAGTTTTTTTTAATAGTACCGGGAATTCACTAGATATAGATGAAAAGAAATTAAGATAATTATTCACAGAACTGTACTTCTGCTATACAAGTGTGGGGAAAACTAATTTTCACTGTGGTCAGAATTCATCACTCAAGAATAAAAGTTATATGTTATTGTCACTCTCTAAACATAATGTTCTGCCTGCCTTTTAATCTCGACAATGCAGCAGAAGCACGCCAGTGTCGATCCATGTCATTCAGTATCTCAGTCAGTGTTAAATGTGCAGTGGATCAGTGAGTAGACCTACTACCATGCTGAAAATAAAATTTTATGAAAGTGCGAACTTATGTAAGAGAATTAAGAGGAGTATTTTAGTACAGATGAAAGAGTTCTATTCTGTAAATATCTGAAATTAAAGTGACTTCCACAAAACGATTTAAAATTTAATTTCCCAATGGTGCAGTGAGTGCACAGAAGTAAATTATGCTGTCTACATGAAAGTGACACTACTAGATAAAATAAATGATGTATAACTGAGCATGTTTTGATGTATAGTAAATTTAAATGTATGGTCATATTTTGTAATTTTTAGGTCATATTTACCCATTTTTAAGGTCATATTTGCATGAATATTTCTCTATTTTTTTGGTCATAAAGATCCGAACCCTACTCATGACTGTGTGAGGTCCCACTTCATCAGACATTTAAATAATAATAATAATTTTACAACTTAATCAATTTATGAATGCATTTTTGTTTAATACAAGGCCGTACAGTATAGTAGTCTGTGTAACAAGGGGTAAATTTAAGTTTTCGTAATATGTTTTAATATGTTGAAGTTGGTAGGCTGTGTTGTGTTGTTTTGTTTTAGCCAAGGAGAAGCAGATGATTGTTATATGTGAGATTTTATGTTGTATCAACGAGAACTGTAAATATTTGAATTTATTAAGATGTGTCAATAAATAGCAGTTGATTTTATAGAGAAGACTATATAATTAAATTTAATCTGCGAGTTGATAGCAAAAAGAACATGTGAGACAGTATCCTGGGGCCACACATATCGTCAGAACGTGCTATCGATTATAGATCAGATTGAAAAAGAACCTGGAAGGATTGGTAAGGCCAACCAGGATTTCTCTAATTATCGACTTACAAAGAGGATACCTCGCAACTGTTAAAAAGGGTTTTTTGGTTAACAAGTTGTCTTTCCTTTTTTTCACTCTCTCACCCATATTCTTTTCCTTTTTAAGGTAATTTACTGTTTAGATTTGTTTCTTACCTTATACTTTTTTTAGTCTTTTCTTACATTTGTTAATAACACAAATATACATTGATGGTAAAGAACCTAAACATAAATCTGAGCTCTTTGTATCCCATCTGTGTGGTTAATTCCTTCAAAAATATCTGTCCTTGTAAATTGTATGGAACTTTTATGTATAAACAGAACTTTAAACGCTTATTGCCCTGTATAATAAATTTATTTCATGGATTTGTATGTGGAAATTGACCAACTCAAGGAAAGAAATGTATATTATGTGTAAAATCATTTCAGCTGTATGAATTAATTTTGAATGATCCTTTTTCTAGTGCTTGTCATAGCAGTTACCAACTATTTGCAATCTGAATCAAGTTTACTTGTTGTCTGGTGTTTTAGCTTTAATTTTCTTCTAAAACTGACCATCATGGAAAAAAAACAAAAATTAATTCTTTTCAATGTTCCAGGTTTCAACTGCAGTTGTTGAACCCTACAACTCTATTCTCACAACACATACAACACTAGAGCACTCAGACTGTGCCTTTATGTGTGACAATGAAGCCATATTTGACATATGTCGTCGAAATTTGGATATTGAACGTCCAACTTATACAAATCTGAATCGTCTTATTGGACAAATTGTTTCATCTATCACTGCCTCTCTTAGATTTGATGGAGCCTTAAATGTTGATTTAACTGAATTTCAGACAAACTTGGTGCCATATCCCAGAATACATTTTCCACTTGTAACATACGCACCAGTAGTATCAGCAGAGAAAGCTTATCATGAGCAGTTATCTGTAGCTGAAATCACTAATTCGTGTTTTGAACCAGCAAACCAGATGGTAAAATGTGATCCTCGCAATGGTAAATATATGGCATGTTGTATGCTTTATAGAGGTGATGTTGTACCTAAAGATGTTAATGCAGCTATTGCAACAATAAAAACAAAACGTTCTATCCAGTTTGTAGACTGGTGCCCTACAGGTTTCAAAGTAGGAATCAACTATCAGCCACCAACAGCAGTACCTGGAGGAGATCTTGCTAAGGTACAGCGTGCAGTCTGCATGCTCTCAAATACAACAGCTATAGCTGAGGCATGGGCTCGTCTTGACCATAAATTTGATTTGATGTACGCTAAGAGAGCTTTTGTGCATTGGTACGTTGGTGAAGGTATGGAAGAGGGTGAATTTGCAGAAGCTCGTGAAGACTTAGCAGCACTCGAAAAAGACTATGAAGAAGTTGGGCTGGATTCTGTTGAAGTTGAGGAAGGCCTTGAAGAATATTGATACAAGTCTTGTGATGCCAAAATAATTGTTGAATCATTTGTAATGAAAACTGTAATGCCAATAAGCTAATAAATATTTTATTAAAATTTGAACAAGTCATATTCTTGATGATAGTACTGTACATATCTGTAAATTATGTTTTATTGGTATATATAAAGCAAATTTGAGAATTGACGTTGCCACAAATGCACACATCTTGGACAGCATTAAATTTCTATATTTATCTATCATTTATTTGTTAGGGCCTCAATAATACTTAAATCTTATACTTTTAATTAGTCAATACATTTCTATGATAATTTTTATGGAACTGAATAATTACCATGTCTTATCATCATATTCTAAGGACTCACCTAGTGCAAACTAATTTGTTTGTAACTAAATGGGGGCAACGAATTTAATGAAAAAGATTAATCTGCTGGAGACAGTATTTTAACTTGTGTCTATTGTAACTGTATATGTAATTAAACTAAGGAAAAAGGAAATGACTCTAGGCAATATAAATTACAAGGAAAGAGAAAATGACTCATCACTCACCACAGTTGAAGGTTGCGACGGGTGAAGAACATATATGACAAACACAAAAATACATCATATTTCGGTTTTACACCTTATTCATGCTGTAGGAAATGAGTCATGTGATTCAGGAAATGTGCACACGCTGAAGTTTAATACATGACTCATTTCCTACAGCATGAATAAGATGTAAAACCGAAATATTGTGTTTGTTATATATGTCCTTTACCCATCGCAGCCTTCAACTTTGGTGAATAACTGGATATGTCCAGTACAGTAGCAATTCAATTATCTCAGAGCCAAAATGCTGAGTCACATTAAAGGAAAGAATAAAAATAATGTTAATGCTTAAATGGCAGAGAGATATTTTATACAACGTACTCATTTTTTATGATTAGTGTAATACAGTGCAGAAATCACAAAGATTTATACTGCAGTTTCATATTTGTTACATATCCTGTGTAAGTTTACAGCAAACAAGGCTCACTTACTTCCTTTGTTGACTTCAGGTGGATTACACCTAGACTCCATATTAATTCTAGTTTTGTCTGAAGCTATGTGATGGTACTTGAACCAAAACCATTCAGTGATAAGAAGAACTACTGCATATGCCATGCCTACAGCCAACATAAAAAAAATTGGTGCTACAGCAATCATATTGACACTGATACATTGACTGTCTTCACGTTCAGTAACTGCCAGTTGAATCCTCATCAGTCTGCCAAGGATGCCACTATTTCGCATCAGGCTGATACTGAAAAATAAATATGGAAATGGTGTTAACTGAGACAAAAACACTTTCAGAAAGTAAACCTACAGAAAGGTTTTTTTTTTTTTTTTTTTTTTTTTTTTTTTTTTTTTTTTTTTTTTTTTTTTTTTAAGCATTGTTCAACAGGAATACATTTCTTTTAGGGACACAAAAGATAACTGATGTTCTCTCAGTATAGTAGGTCATTAGTTAAAGAGATTGATTTTTTCCATTATATCAGTAGAATTAATTTGCACACTAATATAGGATACTTGCCTGCCAAAGTGGTTCTAGCTGCAGCACCATGATGGTGTCCAGCACCTAACACATTGGGAGGGGGAGGAAGGTCATATTGGATTCTATTAATCTTTAGACAAATGTTGTAAATTATTGGATATGTATAGTGAGGTTAGCATGAGTTGTGGAATTTTGCCAGCACATGCACCAATACTCAAGAATTTGCAGTGTTGCAATTCAGCAATTCATTTGTTGCTGGCTCAAACTAATTCTTATGATGTCAAAACCAAAATGATTTTGAAGCTAATGATTCACACTTTGTTCTTTTTTGTAAGTTGAATATATCCATTGTCAAAACTTACTGCAGGTTCTGCCATGTTAAATGAAGAAAATCATAAGTAAATGAAAATGATTATAGAGATTCCTGATCTCATATTGTTTCATGGTGTTTCACACTTATTGAACCTCCAAAATCAGCTCAGTTATTATTTGTTAAAGATGAGCTTACAGCTAACATGCAGTCATACTCCACACATGGTAATTATTTATCAAACTGATATATTAACACCATCTCTAATGACATATTTCAGCCACATGAGGCCTGGGGACAATTGTTATCCTGTTGATACACAGCATCTTTTATTATAACTCATGATATATGAAACAGTTATAATTCAGTCAAATAGGAATATACTGCTGTTATGAAACCTCCCTCCCTGTAGCAAGTTACAAATTTATTCTTCTATAGCAATGACATGCACAGGATGACAATCACAGGTTACCCACGTTTGGTTGAAATGACTGAACAATTAACACTCCACAGGATACCTAAGGCAAAGTTGTCAGAAAATTCTTGTGGGATACATTACAGTTTGAATTTTAAATAGAGATCTCCTCTGAAAAAAGATGGCCAGCAGTGACCAGGACACTCTTGTTTTTCTTCATGGACTAGGAGAGTCCTTACCACTGTCCTCTAATAGCAGAGCCTCAAAGGACTAATGCTGTCAACAGTTGTATATATTAGCAATATCTTGACACATTCTTCAAGTTAACTATTGAAATGTGAAAATCCACTTTTTTTTGCTGTCATCAGTCTCTCAACTGGTTTGACGCAGTCCTCCATCCCTTCCTATCTTGCACTAACCTCTTCCTCTTGGTATACCCATTACAACTTATATCTTCAATTACCTGCTTCATATAGTCTAATCATTGTCTACCTCTACATTTCTTTTCTCTGACAGTTCCCTCCACTAACAAATTAACCAATGCCACATCTCTTAAATTTTGACCCACCTCCCTGTCTCTTCCTTCTGAAACACTCTTCTCACTCATCATTTCCAAAACTCGTTCATTTCATACTTTATCTCTCCACTTAATTTTCAGCATCCTTCTATAGCACCGAATTTCAAATGCTTAAATTTTCCTTTTTTTCTGGTAATCCTAAAGTCCATGCTTTGCTACAATAAAGTGCTGTGTCCCAACATATAATTTATAAAAGTTGCTTCCAAGTATTAGATCAATAATAGAAACAAAAAGAATCCCCTTTTTATGAAAGCTCTTTTCGCTAGTGCTACTCTGCTTTTAACATCATTCCTGCTTCAATCTTCAGTTGTAATTTTACTTCCTAAGTAAAAAAAAAAAAATCATTTACTTCTCTTGTCACATCCAATCCTATTTTTATATTTAATGCACTATTACTACTGTCATTTCTACTACATTTTATTGCTTTTGTCTTGCTTTGATTAATATTAGTCCAAAATCTTCTTTCAATATTTTATTCATAACAGTCAGTAACTTCTCAATATTCTCAGTCTGTTCTGCTAACAGGACATGGTCATCAGCAATCTGTAGCAGATTTTTTTTCTCTTTGAACACTTATGCCATATTCAAATTTTTCTTTTACTACCTATATTGCTTGCTCTACATACAATGGATATAGACTACAAACTTGTTTCGCACTCTTTTTAACTGATGCGTTCTCTCACGATTCTCTACTTTCACTATAGCCACTTGGTTCTTATATAAGTTATAAAGTATTCTTCTCTTTCGAAATTTTACATCTGACTTCTTTAATATCTTGAACATCTTGTCCCACTTAACATTATCAAAAGCTTTTTCTAAATCACCAAATGCCACAAAAGTATCTTTGTTTATCTTGATCCGCTCTTCAAGTATTAATCTTAAAGCCAGAATTGCTTCTCTTGTACCGCAGTGTTCCTAAACATAAACCGATCTTCACCTACTATCTCTTCTGCTATCGTTTCTATTCTTCTGTATGTTATCCCAGTCAGTAATTTTGAAGCATGTAATGTTAGACTTACAGTGCAATAATTCTGACATTTGTCAGCTTGTGCTGTCTTTAGAAGTGTGAAGATAATACTTTTATTAAAATCAATTTGAATTTCTCCTGTTTTGTAACTGTTTGTTATTAGTTTGCATAATCTTTAGATTCCTTCTTTTCCTATGGATTCCAGAAGTTCTGCAGGAATCTTATCAATTCCAACTGTCTTATTTGATTTCAGATCTTTCAACACTCTGTCAAATTCTATTCTTAAAACAGGATTTCCTAAGACATTGTCTTCTTTTTCCAGGGAACTTCTGTATACTTCATCACCATCATACAGTTTGTCTATGTATTCCTTCCATCAGTTAGCTCTGTCTTCTGAGTTTAAAAGAGGCACTGGCACTGGCAACTTTAATGTTTATACATCTTTCCATTTCTCCAAAATTTTATTTTATCCATCTCTGTTACCTACAATGGTTTCCTTTTGTACTTTTTCACACTTTTCTTGCAGCCACTTTTCTTTCGATTTTTTGCCTTTCCTGTTTATTTGATACCTAAAATTGTACTGCTCTATTCCTGCTTCATCCTGAGCACTTTGGTGGCTTTTCTCCTGATCCATCAAATGAAAAATATCTTCTGTGATCCAAAGTTTACAGGCAGTTTGTTTCCTAAGAACTATTCTTTCTTTACGAACTTTGATTTTTTCTCTCTTCAATGCATTCCGTTTATCCTCAATTAAACTCCTTTCAAAGTTATTTCTTAGTCCCATGTCTACCATCTCTATATATTTTTCTTTCATGTTAGATTGTTCCAGTCTGTTCACTTCCAGTCTTTTCTGCTTGTATTGCTTCTTTAATCTCTTCAATTTCAGCCTGCACTTCATAATTATCAGACTGTGGTCAGAGTCTGTGTCAGCTCCTGGGTATGCTTAACAGTCTAGATCTTGATTTCTGAATCTTTGTTTGGCCATGATATAGACTTGCTGATATTTACCTATATCCCCAAGATGTTTCCAGGTGTATATCCTTTGTGAATGATTCTTAAGTAGTGTGTTCGTTACAACCAGTTTATATTTTTCACACAATTCTAGCAAAATTGCTTCCTCACAATTTTTTTTTTCTCTTAGACCAAAATTTCAAACAGTATTCCCCTCTTTACCTTCTTCCACTATCGCATTCCAATTACATATCATTATTGGATTTTCATCCCTCTTCACATATTGGAATATTTCTTCAATTTCATGATATATATGTTCTTTATTTCCTCATCATCTTCCTGTGGTATATACCCTTATCAGCCAGTACATTATGACTCCTACCTACTATCAATATAAACCTGTCCAGGCAATAGCAGCATCACAAGACAAGGAATAACTGCTAGTCAGACATACACATGGTGCATGTAGTATCAGTGAGCGTGCTATCTGTGTTTAGAATGGGGAAGGCACGCGATCTAACTGAGTTTGACCGAGGGCAGACTGTGATGGTCCAGAGGCTTAGCATGAGCATTTCGGAAACTGCACAACTTGTCAGGTGTTCGCGGAGTGCTGTGGTGAGTGTCTTCAACAAGTGGCGAGACCAAGGAGACACCATGTCCAAATGGACACCTATACTGTGGGACACAGACAAGCTGGTGGTGGCTCAATTATGCTCTGGGGAACATTCACATGGGCATTCATGGGTCCAGTGGAGCTCGTGCAATTCACCATGATGGCCCATAAATATCATACACTGGTTGCAGATCACATACACCCCTTCATACCGACCATGTTTCCCAATGGCAGTGGCAAGATAATGCACCATGTCACAAGGCCAGGAGTGTGATGGGGTGTTTCAAGGAACAGGGTGGCAAGTTGCAATTGATGTGCTGACCCCCAAACCTGATTGAACACATCTGGGATGTGATTGAATGTGGCGTCAGAGCTCATCGCCCCCCTCCCCAGAATTTACGGGAATTAGATGACTTGTGTGTGCAGATGTGGTGCCAACACCCTCCATGACCTAACAGGGCCTTATTCCTTCCATGCCAAGACATGTCGCTGCTGTTATCTGTACCAAAGACAGACATAGCGGCTATTAGGTAGGTGGTAATAATGTTCTGGCTGATCAGTGTACACTTATACTAATGTTGCAATGTAGTCTTCACGGGTTGTACCGCCGGATAGTGTTGTGGAAACACAATATTTCGACGGCTGGCTCTGCCGTCTTCTTCAGGTGATGAGACATGTGTAATGGTCGGCTGACCCACAGATACTGAGATGGTTCGGGTGCCGCTCTTCCTTATATACAAGTCCGCGTGGCCTCGGCGATGGCTTACTATGAGCCAGGCCCGCAACCAACTGGCGGTTGGCTGCCCGTGGGCGTGGCTAAGGTTCTAGTTCCAGCCCGAGCTAATATGAAGCCCTCTACGGCGGCAGCTGGATGGAAGTACAACGTTCTCTGCGGATATTTGCCAAGGCAGGTTTCCATGCCTCACTGAGACATAGACCACTGTCTCTGTTAAATGTGTCGGCCAGTCGAATTTCGATGGCTTCTTTGATGTGTTTCCACAACACTATCCGGCGGTACACCCGTGAAGACTACATTGCAGTCATACGCCAGGAAAGTCTTCGTTCTTATATACTAATGTTGTTGGAGTAGGCTTAGTTTCCACCATCGTCAAAATAATCCTGCTTAACTGTTTATAATAACTTACCTGCTTCCCTGCTTTCTTGTTCATTATATCCTACACCAGTAACAACACTGATACCTTGTATGCTAATTATCTGTTGTTTCGCAAACCAGAAATCCTGTGCATCCTTCCACTTGATCTCACTAATCCCAATGATATCTAACTTAAGTCATTCCATTTCGCAGTTTAAGTTTTCTGACCCCTTGGCCTATTCAGACTTCTAACATTCCACACTCTGACTTGTAGAATAATTCTATCCATTCTGATGACTCTTCCCTGAGCAGTTACCACCTGGAGATCTGACTGGGGGACTATTTCACCACTGGGATAATTTACCCAAGAAGAAGCCATCTTTCTATATGTAATTTGAGAGGATACTCTTTGGGTCTTTAATGTGGTGGCTTCCCATTGCCTTGTACATCCCCATGCCATTGGTCATTTCTGATTCATCCACCTTAGGGGCTGTTTCCAATCCCAGGGATAAGAGTGTGCCCTGGACTGCTCCTCACTCTTCCTCCCTCCTTTCAGGAGGCCGTTGGTAAGCAGTGGATGACTCCTTATACCTGGAATCATTCAGTAACGAGAGCCTCATCTGTGCAAATGGGGTGCACCAGGTGAAGGAGAGGTTGAAATTTTTTTGGAATAGGTTAATACAGCCTCTCCCAAACCCTTAAATCTTAATACATGCTCTAATGCAAATTGAATTAACTGACAATAAATATTTTGTTGAGATCCTTAAATATTCTGTACAATTGTAGCATATGTCCACAGCCTTTCACATTAAAACTAATGGTTATTAAACTTTTTACAGGTTTCTTAAGGAAACTCCTTGCATATTTACTATGTCAGTTATTACTTTGTGAATAATTGTTACAAGAGGTTTGTAGAGGTAAAACGATTAGTTCAAGACAGGAAGAGGTGAATGACTGCATTAAACAAGTTGAGAGTCTGATAATAGAAAGAAAAATAATCATCACCCAACATAATTATCAAACTAAAAAATGCAAATTAATAAAAATTAAATACCCTTTCCAACAAAAAAAATTAAAGCACCCAGAAGGCATGGTCATGTCTCAATGTAACTTTGTATGCAAGTGATTGGAGTTGCAATTATCTGTGAAAGATAGAATGGCCACCAGAGTTCATTATTGTTGTTTGTGTTTATGTAGGCCTAGTAGATTTTATACGGGGGCATAAGTAGGGACAGTTGTTGAGTAATCACAATGAAGGTCACGGAGATACCATGTACTCATGGGAGACCATATTATCATCACCTGTTTGAGTTTTGAAGGTGCCTCATTGTGAGACTCCATTTTTTCCAGATGGTTGAATCATGTAATATCCAGATTTGTGAGGCATTTAGATGTGACTGTATTGAATGGGAATGACAAGCCAGCCATACTCGTCATTAAGGTTCCAGTCAACCAAATCCACCAACATAAGGCTGAATTGCATATAGTGAACCAATCATATTGTAACCCTTCATATCTGCACCTGCCATCTGAGAACAACTAATGAACTTCCTGAAACAGTGTCATCCTGCACTTTGATCAGAGTCTAGTAGCAGCCAAACTAGAGAATTACCATCCCACTCATAAAACACAACAATAAATACAGCTGCTTTTTGAGTGGTGTCATGACCAGGACACATGGACTACTGATGAATGGTGTCACAATGTGTTCAGCAATGAATCTCGGTTCTGCAGTAACTTGGATGCTACTCGTTGGCAATTATGATGGCAACCTGGGGAAAGGTTCCATTCTTCCAATGCTTTGGAGAGGCACAGAGGTGTTACTCTGGTGTAATGGTGTGGGCAGCCATCGGTTATGACTTCAGGTCATTACTGGTAGTGCTTGAGGGAACTCTGATAGCACAATGGTGTGTCACAGACATCCTGCATCCTCATGTGTTGTCTCCCATGTGTCAGTATTGTGGTACCATTTACAACAGGCTAATGCTTGTCCACACATGACATGTGTTTCAATGAACTGTATGATGTTGAGGCACTCCCATTGCCAGCAAGACCTGTCCCCAATAGAACATATGTGGGACTTGCTCAGACGTCTTCCCAGTGCCTGTATCCAGTAAATCAATGACCAGTTACAACAGTTTTGGGACAGCTTGCCTTGGAGAGGATACAAGTGCTTCATGACACCCTGCCCAACTGAGTCTGGACATGCGTCAAAGCCAGAGGGATGCAATGTCATAGTGATAAGTTGGCTCACACTGCCAAGTTCTTTGTAAATTTGAACAGATAAGATAAAATATTAAAATGTTTTCAAAATGATTGGTGAGACATTGAAGAAAAATATTATAAGCAGCTAATTAAAGATGATGGTTGTAAGGGCTATGCTGAGGTGAAGAAATTAGTTCAAGGCATGAAGAGGTGAAGAATTGCATGAAACCAGTCAAGAGATTGATAATAAAATAAAGAAGGGGTAAAGAACTGTCATTTAACAAAATATCAAAACAAATAAACAATAATTTTTAAAAAAAACACTTTTTATCATCATATAAAGTTTTGAATATAAAGAAAGGAAAAATATGCTTAATTGTGATGATTAGCCCAGCATTAAATGTGAGGTGTCAAGCAAGTAACAATGTAAATTTTTGTGTCAAGCTGTATGATTAAACTCTTATGTGAACTCTGTAGCATGCGCATATTTTGGTTGGTTCACTTTTGGTGTCGTTGCGTGAAGGTGAATGAAGAAATGGTGGTATGAGTAGGTTTTAGCCGATCCGTAAAATGTTCTGACCAGCAAGTTACCGATTTTTGAAATGGCAAACATTCCTCCTCTGTTGTGGCTTGACATGATTTGAATTCACTATTCTGTGAATGGGACCTGGAGCATTTCTCAGAATTAGAAACCTGAGATGGTGAAGGTGGTGGGTGCATTATTGTGCAATTTTGTCACCATGCCTGCTTCCCACATTACACATAATGAACACACAACAGAGTTTAAATAAACAAAAGATGCAATTTTTGTTTACTACATTATTTTCTAACCAATTATGAGGGGGGTAATAAGTGTATTTAAACTTTCTGATAACAGTTTCTAATATTAAATAATAACTTTGTTTTTTCTTAGCACTAAAGAAATCTTTGATTATTGTCAAGTATTAATTATGTAGTAGGTTTGAATAAAACTATTTTATCAGTACCTCAGATTATTTGGAATTCTTGCCAAAGTATTATCTACATATATTAAATTTCTCAACATTTCCTGACTGTGTTGCTTTTGAAAGACCAAAATAAATGTTTATGCTATGGGAACACGACCTTCATAAATTGTTGTAAAAAGTAAGTTAAAAGTTATGTATATGCATCTGGATAAAGTGTCATAGTTATTTCGATTATGTTACAAGGTTCACATATCTGATGCTAAGGAAATAGGTACAGCGCTTAATTGTGTATTATTTGAAATCTGGATTTAGGCACTGAAACAACTCATTGCCTAGGAAAGACCCAAACCAGTGTAATGCGCACAACAAAGTTTCCAATTATGATCAAAGCACAATGATCAAAACAGTAAATTTATACTTAACTCAAGTCTCTTTAAGATATGTAACCTTTTAGAAATTGTTAATTATATTTCAACCTCAGACAAATTGATTTTCCCCCCCCCAACAAGTTTAAATTCTGAAATTTATCAACACTTACTACTTATTAGCAATCCTGCGATATGTATTATTTTTTGTAAAAACTATTGCTGCAACCATCCTAAAATACTGAGTGGGCAGAACAGTAATTCGGCAACTGGTGTTTAACAAAAGAGGGCCAGCCAAATCACAAGGCATGATGAAAGCATTATGTCTGCTGCATGTTCTCTCCAGACCCTCTTCCTGTGTCTTTGGCAAATTTCTTTCATGTGGTTTGATGAGTCTGAAGTATATACTTTCCAATGTTGGATCATTAGAATCCTGAAAATAAAAAGTACAGAATTATCTTTCTTAGCATTATTTAATTTGTCACGTATACTTTATTATTGTTTATAGAAGCTTGATCTACTCTAATGAAAATATGATTATTTTGAAATACATGTCAACATTATTCATTATGTTAAAAAATAAAATGAATGGTGCAGAAGGAAGGATCTTTTGTCAGTTCTACAACCAGCAACAGATCATCCTGCTCTGGGTTTTCCATGGTTTCCCGAGATCGCTCCAGGCGAATGCTCGGATGGTTCCTCACAATAGCCCATGGGCACCTCCTGCACCCTCCGCCACATACTTTTAGTGAATCACGGAGTAATAGTAATAGTAGATCAGCCAGTGAAGAAAGGAGCACAAAATGTTGCAGAATTTGTCTCTGTGTTTAAATTTACATAAATGTCACAAATGATATAGTGTTATTACATCGAAGTGAGAGAAGGCATTTTGAGTGTTATAACTTGAATAAGCAGACATTCAGAAGGACATGGGTTCGATTCCAAGTCCAGCCATCCAGATTTCAATTTTCCATGGTTTCCCAAAATCACTCTAGGAAAATGTATAAATGTTTCCTCCATAATGCCATGGCCAACTTCCTTCCTGATCCCCTGCCCGTCTCTGAATCAATGGAGTTGCTTCAATGCAGTTATGAAAGATAGGGAAATTCTGTCATCTGTCATGTCATCTTCTGCACACCGAGCGTGGTTGGTGAGTGGTTAGCACTCTGACCTCGCATTCGGGAGAACAGCGGTTCGAATCCCCGTCCGGGAATCCAGATTTGAGTTTTCCATGGTTTCCTCAAATCACTCCAGGCGAATGCTGGGATGCTTCCTTCAAAAGGCCATGAACGAATTCCTTCCCATTCTTTGTCTCCAATCCCATCTCGCCTCTAATGATCTCGACGTCGACGAGGTGTAAATCCATAAATAAAAAAAAAACCATCTGCACATATATCGAACATTTATAATGTGCAGATAAAACTTGTGTAGTTGGTGTTTCTTTCTATATGGTTACCGTGGTATGAGATTTGGTCAAATATTAATAAAGTGGTCACCTGTGTTAATCACTGGGTCATTGTATATCATGTTTACAATAATTTTAAGAGCAATTTAGGATGCCTGGAAAAAAAAAGACATAAAAAAATCTGAAACCATACCTTGAAGAAAAGTGGCACATCAGAATTTCCGAGCGTGTTGAGAAAATAGCGGCCATTCTTCAAAAGACCTTCAAGATCTGTAAAAGGGAGCTGCGCTCTCTGAACAGTGAGGAAGGAAATGTTGGCTGCACTATAAGCAGTCATTACCGTCACAGCTGTCAGATACATAAACAGGTAAACTATCTGGCACGCCGGGTGGAGACGATTCAGGGAATGGCCTGAAAATAATAGAAAATTTGAAGTGTTATACACGATTAAGAAGGAAAACAAGTGCGAGATTCACGTCTACCTAGATCACTTTCAGCATCCATTCTAGGTCGTCTGAGTGAATGTTTAGCTTTTTATCTATAATCTCTTTAGATGTATCAAATTAACTCACAGCATGAAAGCAATGTACGTGAGGACTAATAAGATGAGGTTGAAATGAGTGGGTCACCGATTTTGATGCGTTTTGGTGCTGACCTTTTGCATCGATCGAAAATAAATGGATGTCTGAGTCTGTCTATGCAGCCCCCTATTTTCAAAAAAAATTGAGGTCTTAGGTCATGGCGCCTGATCCGTTTCGAAGCGAGGGCGATCGATAGATCATTAAAACACAACAAATTTCATTAAAACATGTGCGGGTTGCAAACGTATAGATTTAGAGTTATAAACGATTTTATGTGACCATGGTGTAGCTTAAATACCAGCGACTTTGCTCTGTGGACCCATGTTCGATCTCGCATTCTGGCTTTTTTTTCGATATACTTTCATAACGTGAACATTTTGTTCGAGAAATATCACTATTTTATCATTTTCCCTGCGAAACTGAATAACAGTAATTAAATTTGATGTAGTTTAGTTTTTCTGTATATAAGTATTTGCAAATACATGGATCACATTGCGTGGCTGTCTCCCACTTGGGTTTGGATGAACTTGTCGTAAAAATATGTGATGTACAGTACTTCCTGACTTCATGAGCGACACATGAACCAATACGACGACGCATTGTGATCTGTTCTAAATACATACAGAAAAACTAAACAATATAAAATCTGATTACTGTCATTTATTTTTGTGGGTTAGTACTGTGGCCAAGGGAAGGTATTCTCTTGCAGTCATTTCTGAAATTCACAGAAAACCGAAATTTGGAAAGACCGCGGATCGAAATCCACCTACCGCGAATGCGAGATCGATAGAATCGGATATGGCGAACGGGATCGATCAAACGGCTAACTTTCAGCAGTCTCAATATTCGTGGCATACATGTTAGCGTTAGATTTCTAGTACATGAAAC
>JARYHS010004325.1:0-17001 GCA_031002005.1 Vandiemenella viatica
TAAGCTTACGATGTATGGTAAGAAGATAACTATTTTTATTCTGATCTAGGCCGCATTTCAACCTAACCATAAGTGTTAGTAAAAAAAACTGATATTTCCATTCTGCATGTCCACCATTGTGGCTTTGGCAGAATTAATTTTTGATCCAGGCCGCATATCAACCCAATCCCAGTATATCCCGAAAACTAAGCAAGATATCGAGAAATTTTATTCTTTGTTTTTTATTTGTCTCGTCTTTTTAAATAAGAATCCGTCATCAAATTTGATTTTGACCAATTTTTTCTTCTGAATTTCAACCAAAAACATTTCACGTTTGAGACAGAATATCTCGAAAACTAAGCATGATATCAAAAAAATTTATTCTTCATTTTTTATTTGTCTCATCGAGTTACATAGTAATCCATCACCAGATTGCGGCGTTACGTTTATCCTAGAGTCCCCTTGAGGTGTTTGTGCATATACCCCGTGTCTGTATGGTTTCGACCTAGCCCTCCACTCCTTCTCCGCCCGGCTTCAGTTCAATGCGTGGTGAAGGTCTCTTGCGTCGTCTCCATATATTTCCTTCCTCCATGTGTGTAGTGGTGCGCTGTTGCCATCGGTTTGTAGCAGAGGTGCGCTAAAGTGCTCTGTGCCAAATGACGCTAGGCAACGTGGTGGGGAGTTGACGGCGAGGTAGCCAGGGCTAACATGTGCCACGCGCTGATCCCTACAATTCGTCTGGCCTCCGTTACAAGACGTCGTGGGAACGCGGCTTTAGCATAATACTGCCTCCACCGGCCTGCGTCATGGCCTCGGCGGATGTTTCGAGAAGCCGTTCGCCTGGAAGCCGGCGTGTCCGGAGACGACCGTTGACATGGTGTAGCAAGAAATTTTATTTAACTTACCAGGCGACACGTTTACATTGATCCACGATGATCTCACGCCAATTGCAGTCGTAATTAACTATGTCGTTTGGTCAATATAGGAACACTTAGGGGGCGGCTGCTGCGGACCCCTATGTTCAACAACAACGTGCGCTGAACGGTGTTATTAGATGTCTCGTAGTTTATTATATATAAAATAACTAGTTCACGATACAGTTTAAAATTTTTAACTGTTTTTATTTCTCTAAGACATATACAACTTCATAGATACTGGTTACAACTAAACACAAACTTCAGCGATTACATTCGACACCTCTCCCAAAGACAATACAGTACACGCAAAACTGTTCGCTCAAAACTCTGTACATAAAATGTCACCGTAAAACTGTCTTTGAGTCTCTCCCGCTCGCATTATACAGGGTGTTACAAAAAGGTACTGCCAAACTTTCAGGAAACATTCCTCACACACAAACAAAGAAAATATCTTATGTGGACATGTGTCCGGAAACGCTTACTTTCCATGTTAGAGCTCATTTTATTACTTCTCTTCAAATCACATTAAACATGGAATGGAAACACACAGCAACAGAACGTACCAGCGTGACTTCAAACTCTTTTTTACAGGAAATGTTCAAAATGTCCTCCGTTAGCGAGGATACATGCATCCACCCTCTGTCGCATGGAATCCCTGATGCGCTGTTGCAGCCCTGGAGAATGGCGTATTGTATCACAGCCGTCCACAATACAAGCACCAAGACTAACGAAACTAAAATGAGCTCTAACATGGAAAGTAAGCGTTTCCGGACACATGACACAACATATTTTCTTTGTTTGTGTGTGAGGAATGTTTCCTGAAAGTTTGGCCGTACCTTTTTGTAACATCCTGTATAAGTTTCATCGAAAGTTCTAGAACATTACAGAGGCTTCGACAGATATTTCTCGAACTTTAACAATACTAAAACAATTAAAAACATATTAAAACCAATCAAAATTAACACATAATTATTTACAATCATTACGAAATGCTCAGAATTGAAAATTAAAGATATTTAAACACAAAATTATACACATAAATCGTTTTAAACTGTATTAAATCATCCTTTAAACATCGTAGCTCATATTAATACTTTGAGTTACAAACATTTAAGCATTCTTTTGCGTAATTATGTGCTTAAACATATTAAATGGTATTTACATAATTTGTTTTCATCCATTGTCCATTTACAGTGATTTACAGTAAATTGCAAGGCAAATATACAAAACCATATTCAATCAAACTCTAGCTTGCTACAAATGCCTCATAAAACACAATTCCATTTACAGTCTAGGTTTGAGGGCTGTAACAGCGTGCTCCGAAACAGTTCTGCCTGAAACAGTTTGTATTCGCTGGCAGTTCTGATCGCTCCCTATCCTGCTTTACAGAACGGGGAAGCCTCCTGCCTCGACGTTCTGTCATGAGCCTTGACCTCCATCACCTACAATAGCATGTGGACAGTCTATCAAACTCGCCGTTTCCGAGATGCTCATTCCCAAGCGCCAGATCATGACATCTGCTTTTTTTTTATAATTATGGTTTTATGACTCGTGAACGTCGAGGCCATTAGAGGCGGGATGGACTGGAGACAAGGAATAGAAAGGAATTCGGCCATGGTCTTTTGTAGGAAGCATCCCGAGCATGGAGTGATTTGGGGAAACAACGGAAAACCTAAATCTGGACGGGGATTCGAACACCCGTCCTCCCGATTGCGAGGCCAGAGTGTTAACGGCGACACTGCCTTTTAGTTGAAATTTTCTCCTGAAACTATCCGAGTGAATACTTTTTTATAACACGACGTTTCAGTGGTGTTCAATGGCGGCAGAGTTTATGACCGCCGAAACGAACGTTCTGACTCGGCTAGATTCCAGGGAAATTTTTTATCTATATACAACGCCGAGAAAGCCTCCACTCTAATCTGCCTTTTGTTGAAGTCACTTATATCAGTGGAGTTCCCCGTTTGCCGTCGTTAGAATGACTTCCCATGCGTCTACTCCGCTTATATACCCCCCTTACAGCAGGACATCGCCCCATAAATTCTCCAGACGGCATTCAATCTCACGGTAGGTTGTGGTCACAATGTTTTGAATCATCAGTGTATCTGTGTTACAGCTTGTGCGGTCATGAACAGTGATTACTTCCCACCGATACATCTAAGTCATAAGGATTATACAACACAGTTCGTTGAGTTACAGAATCTTAACTCAATTCGTGATATGACGAGCCAAATTGTAAATTTCACTGAACCAATGGAATAAGGTATAAAATATAGCCAAAAGATTTTACAACGTTGATGACTTGTCAAAATATTTGACTCAGCAAATTAGTAACGAGGAACTTATTAATAGAGAAAACAATGATCCAAAAATATTGGAAAAAGGTGGTGAAGGAGATTACTACTTTCTGATCGTACCCTAAATTATTGAATACGTTGCTGACAATTTTTAGTCATGAGCTCAAATAATCTCTACGCGAAATCGTTTCCGTCTCTTTAATCCTTCTAAGCTCCCTCGAACCCAACAAAAATTCATCATATATTGCAGAACGATCACATAGCGTCGAGTACAGTTTATTTCGTATTTCAACTACACTGGTGTCCAAAATTAAAGCAACAAACGAAAAAATTTCAAGGTTGCGTTTATTTTGCCACAAAACAGTATAAACAGGTGATAGTAAAGTACAAACATTGTAAAGAATACAGAAGGTAAACAACTGCAACATGCATAACGATAGACAAAAATGTTCTTAGTTTTTTTTCCAACTTAACGGATTTGCACACAAATTCCAAAAACTAATTAATGTGCTCAGTATGGGGTGTTACCACCTCCGGCAGCAATGCAGATCTGACAAATCCGGGGCATGCTGTGAATGATGTCATCAATCTCATGTTCAGGCAATAACGCCCATTCTCCCTGCTCACACCATAAGGGATCCTCCTTGATATCGGTATCTATCCCCAATTTTTGGGTCCCGAAATCATGTTCCATGTTTCCTCCAGATGCGAATCTGTCGATAATCACTCTCCAGATTAAATTGGGACTCATTTGTGAAAAGAACTTTGGCCCACTGTCTGTCTGTCCAGTTGGCATGTTGATGACTCCACTCTAGACGTTCCCTTCTGTGAAGACGCTTCAAGGGTACCCATACTGCAGGTCTCCGACAGTAAAGGCCACTCTGCCAAAGCCTTCTGTACACTGTTTGCATTGATACAACTGTTTCAGTGGATGCTGCTAGGCCAGATGACAGTTGTCGTGCAGTACATATGTGGTACCGTCGTGCCCTTACAGCCAAAAAAAGGTCTTCTGTTTCTGATGTCACACGTGTTGGCTTTGCCCTGGTCTTCGGGATACAGTTTCGGTCTCTATAAACTGTCGGCACATCCAAGAAACAACAGAACGATTCACATTAAGCCATTGGGCTACTTCGCTTTGAGACTGTCCTGCTTCGATTCATTCTATGCCTCTCCACCGTGAAGAGTCTAGTAAGCGTCTTCTTTGTGTCATTCTGCATCGTCTTTGAATGTGTACACAGCGATTGTGGATGTTGGATGTTGGACTACTTCGTTTCATAGGTGTCCTGACGTCATTGTTGGAATGGTTGTACGATGACCAGAATGCCATCTTCTGCGCAGAACTTGATTGTACAGACATTTGTTGACAGTTTGTATGATTATATCGCGAATTAGACACAGGATGGAAAAATAACTGTTTGTTGTTTTAACTTTGGACACTAGAGTAGTTCAAGGTACCCGGTCATGTCCATAAAACAAAAAACTCAGAACCTGAAGAAAGTAGGTATTTCTCTATCTGACCCGTGATCATATAAAAAAAAACTTTTCTGGTTTACGGTTAGTTATTTATGTCAATTCCGCTGCTCACACCGAAACAATTTCTGAGTAGCGGAAACCACAAACCGCCAGGCTAGAATCCAGTCGCCGTGTCGCTATTACGGACACTTTTCGCTCATTACAAACTCGTAAAGCGCCGGAGAGGACGGTTTACGCCGCCCGGGACAGCGGAAGCCTTCGGCCCATTAGTTGGGTGGCTCGTTATTTGCCGCTCGACCGGGCTTAATCGCCGATAGCTCCTCACCGTTCAGGCTTTTGTCGTCTGGAGAACCATTCAGTGGACGAGGAGTAGGCAGAACAGAGGAGCCATTCCACCCAATTGCACTACTTCCGCGCAGGGGGTTTGTGCAATCGAAACCAAAGCACTTTTTACTTTCTCAAATGTTGAGTTGCGCGCACAGCAAAAATGGTTCAGTAGTTTGTCAAGAACGAGTTGTTTGACTCATATATGTTATTGGAGAATGCAAAGTAAATTTAAGAAACCACTTATGGTGTACTCAAGACATCACTGCAACGTTTTTCCTCTTTTTAATTACTGTTATCTGTAGTAATTTCACATGGAAATCACCTGTGACTCTGATTAATAAACCTTTGACATGGAAAATAATATTATACGTATTCGTAAAAAAAGAAATTAAACGCTTACCACTTTCATTTTACCCCCCTAGAACAGATCACTTACGATGACGTTAGTTGCCGAAAACAGGTCAGATTCTAATAAAAGAAATACGGTGAAAACTCATGTTCCATGATTATAACTTTTCTTGCGCTTTCTAGTCCCCTGACATATTATTCAGTTAAGGAAGGGAGTAGGTGGGAGAAAATAGTTATTCCAGTTCTCTGCAAAGTGGGAAATTTACGAAAATGTTATTTGAGAGTTGAGTATTTTTAAGTTTACTGTTGCTTTTAGCAAGAAAGTTTGAGCGAAACTTCAGTTAACAGAATAGATGTGAGTGAGCCACCACTTGGATTTCATCTAGCCAGGACACTTGGTAATCTTTCGCAATAAAGCTACGACCTAATAACCACAGCAGCAGTAAGGGAGCGTCCATAAACCACGTAGCCACAGTTTGGCCTCCTGTAACCCTCCCCCCCCCCTCCTCCCAAGTAGCCTGATGTTGCTTTTGCCTCGATACTAACTTCCGCCCCCCCCCCCTCCCCTTGCGTGGCACGTAGCTTTTTCCCATTGATTCCACAAGACATTTTGTATTGTTTCCCGACTATCGTAAATTACATACGGAGATAAATAGATGATGGAAATAAATACTCACATGCTGTTGTGTGTTCTGTACCTTATTTTAACTGTGACAAATAATATAAACGAGAAGCTACGCGGCTTCGCTCCAGATCTTCTAATCCGCCCCCCCCCCCTCCCCACTTAGCCCAGCGTAGCTTTCTACTCCCTTTCCCCTCCTTCCCCCCCCCCCAGTCAACCGAGCACTTAGTTTATGGACGCTCCCCTTGCCTTGAGCCTCCAGATGATGTTATAAGTCACAGCAAGCAATCTGAATCGGCCTAGAGTAGTTATTCAACCTGGCACTTGGTATCGAAAAGTCACTTCGACGGAATCACCAACCCCATCGAACCAATTAATACACTTCCTGACTCGCTGTAGTCATTCAAGAATTTTCTACTCACGAGAGTCAATCATGAAATAGTCGCTGGGAGACAAACTTGTGGTATGAACATACTGTGTGGCATTCACTCCGCCGGCCTCGGTAGCGTAGGGGCTAGAGTCCTAGCCCCGCGTGCCGAAGGTTGCCGGTTCGAATCCGGGATGTTTAAGTGTTGTGTGTCTGTGTGAATGTCCTGTCCGTCCTGTGGTGTCTATACTTAGGAATCATAAACGTACTGAAGAAACTAATTCACTGGAAGAGACATCATAAAAAAAACTGAACTGGCTAAATGGCTTAGTCACCGAAAGAAAAAAAAAAAAAAAAAAAAAAATCCTGTGAACAATTCATTGCATCAATACGCAGGGAAAGTCTCCACTCACATAATACTGTGGCAAGTTCGTTTGGTTAATAAAAATTAATGATAAGCCGCTGCTGTTTCAGGTATAACTAAACACCTTTTGAGTGATGTAATTATAATCTGTAGAAAAAACGATATGATATTGGTAAAAAGATAGGTACTTCGTTAGAACTTTTTTAATCTAGATGTTGGTTAAAGATGTCTGCGTAATTACTCAGAACGAACAGTAAGCAGACCACAGATTTGCTGTAAGTAGTCAGTTGGGTCAAGAGACAGTTAATTTAATCTACGAGGAATGGTGAATTCCCTATAAGATGACAACATCCGCGACATTAATATGATATTTTACAGCTTTTATCCTTATTATATAGGTGATTCAGAAGAGCGTTTGAATTTACATTTCACTACTACGATTGCATTTTATTACCTATTATTTCCATCGCATTATAAAAGCCCATGCTACTGTATAATGTTGCTTTATTAAACATAAATATAGTTCAACAACTGTAATCATCAAAAATTAAAAACTTTTACCCTTCTGCTGACAGAAACTCGAAGAGCTTCGCGTTGGTTCATTGGAGTTCTACAAGAACTGTATGTCACACATCGAAACTATAGATTTAGTTGTGTTTAAAGTGTAGGAATTCTTATAAAGGAGTGGTCTGATTTCTGTTTACCATGGTTTCCAAAATTCACTAGAGGATGATGCTGGAAGAGTTTGTTCAAAAGGCCATTGCCGAGTTCTTTTCCATTTCCAGATTTTATTTTTATATTTGTTTACAGAACATTTCCAAAGATATTTTTCATTACTGTTTGTCGTCAGCTGAATGCAGGTTTACGAAGCGGGGTATGCTACAACGGAATAGACAGTCCATAGCCTATAAAACCTCGAAATTGGCGACCGCTTTCAGCACTCGAATATGAAAGCAATAATTACCAAACAAGATACCAAAAATAATTAGACAGCGGAGAGGAAATGGCTACACTGCTTCCGAATTTTGTCTAGTATCATTCCTACAGGACACTTCGACCTGTATAAAGAAAGAACATCATACAGACTTGATTCTTACCACCGGAGCCGGCTAGGTGACCACCCGGTCTCGTTTAGCATGACCGATTCAGCTCTTTGTCTCCGTCACACTGGACGAAGGGAGCAAAGCGGCTTAGCTGGGAACCCACCAAAGTAGCGTTGTGCCTCTGCGTATGAAACATCGCCTGCCGGCGCCTCCGATTTGTCATCTTATCTCTCTCTGTGTGGCCGGACAAGCGACAAGAGGAGCCGACCGAGGACGGCCACTGGATTTTATTTTTTCTGTGCTGGCCCCACTGCCGACTGCTGGACTCGATCCAGCAGCACGGGCCAGTTCATTTGTGAATCCTCCCACGTGTACAGGCACCGTTCATCTACAACTGAGTTCACTTCATTCCCACAGGGATTGAAGTGCAAATCTTTCTAGTGGTGCAAAGAGTTATTGCAACCAGCATGTCAGTACATGCTCACACTGTAAGAAACAATACATGACATTCTACAACGGGAACACCGTATTTTGATTGACCTCTTAGTTTTATTCAATACGTAGTTGCATAGAAAGCCTTCTCACTTATTGAAAAAATTACAATTATCTCGTTTTGGTTATAACGATTCTTGACATGAAAGGAAGAAGGTCAGATGTAGCGCAAATGAGAATACTGAGTAGAAAGATTTGAAAACTACTATATGTTTGGACGTTGTGAATCATTTTCCTCAATTTCTGATAATATTAATAAATAAATACAGCCTAACCAATTGAATACTTGTTTGTTACACTGCACTGCACCGTGGTATTTTGTATGAAGGGCTGTTCTATTTTGTTTACTTCTGGCTGTGTCACGCTATGTGAGGCTGTTTTGTGTTCTAGTTTGTTTTCCGTTTCTTTCTTGTGTGGCGAGAGTTGTTTTTTTTTGTCAGTTTATTATGATTTTGCATATGGAAAAACTAGGGTACTAGTGTTTCTTTTTCTGTAAGTCATCTGTCTTTCGACAGATTTGTTGCATTACCGTATCTCTACGTATATAGAGCTAATTCCATCACCTCAGTATGCCCATTACAGACAAAGAATTATTGCTTCGTATGCTCTAATGTCATGGGCGCCGGCAGGAATACTTTAAGGGAGGCGAATCTGTTTTTTATATACATTATATATAATACTTATTAACTAAGGATACTGAATTTATTGACAAGGTGTTGAACAAATTTGGAAAACACCTTAGGCGCCTTAAGTTATTATTCAAACAGTGAATCTAATAAAAAAATTTGTTTCTTAATCTTTTTCTGTGTATTTTCTTTCATAGTAGGGGGGTGCAAAGGGGTGCACTTGCACCCCCCTCCCGGCGCCCATGTCTAATGTTTGTGCGGTAACGCTGGAATCTAGCATTTGGGAGGACGCCATTACAAATTCCCCTCCGGCCATCCTGATATCGGATTTCTATTAACTAGTGGACATTATGAACAAGAGTATTTGCGTGCTTTATCTTCAGTCACCTTCTGGAAACATGCTGTTAAAATTAACTGAGGAACTAGATGAATATTTTAAAAACATTCAGGTAATAATATCGTGATGTCAACTTTTCGTCGTATTGTTCTTACTTTTTCTCTTCCCCTGTTTAGAGGTTAGCAGCTTATCGAAGTCGCCACAGTCGAGAGAGGGTGGAAACAAGGAACGGAAAGCGATCGGCGTTACATTTGAACAGACTGATTTCGGGAAAACGTGTAAAACAAAAATCAAAACCACATCCTCTCGAACGCAGAGGCCGAGTAATAATTGGCCACGAATCGGCTGTTTTTTCTAATAAATATAAAATTTAAACCTCGCAATGTGCAACGGTTCTATGCATCCGCTAACTCAATGGTGGCTGTAGTGCTTTCATACGCACTGAGCGTGGTGGGTGAGTGGCTTCCCATTCAGGAAGACGCGGGTTCGAATCTCCTTCCGGGCATCCAGATTTGAGCTTTCCACGGTTTCCCGAAATAACTCCAGGCGAATGCCGGGATGCTTCCTTCAAAAGGGCATGGTCAAATTCCTTCCCGTTCCTTGTCCCCAGACATTTCTCGCCTCTAATGTCCTCATTGTCGACGAGGCGTAAAGCCATAAAAAAATGATTTGTTCGTTGATGTTCACGTTTTTATACGAATACGTGAAGCTGAAGATTATATTCATATAAACGTATCACAACAATCCCTCCAGTATAACTGAATGTACTTGGTTGGATTTGGAGATCGAGGATTATACTCCCAGCAAAACTAAATAAGTAATTTGAATAAAGCATAACAGCAGTTATAGAACGAGGTGGAAGAAATATCTATAAAATTAAAAGTTGTACTCATTTTACCCTTGTCCTTTTTCTAGAGAATCCGGATTGCGTTTCAAAACCAGAAGGTACACAATGGTTCGCGAAAAAATATCTGATGGTCTTAACTGCATGGTGTGATATCTTATATCCTGTCATAACGAGGGGTTATATACTTAGAATGTGACCAGCAGTGAAGTCACCACATTTTCACACCATCATTGATCATTATAACTTATAATGGCTTATTAATTTTTTTACGGTTACCACCTTTTACATATCCAATACTGTGGCTCAATTTTTTTAAAAAAAGGGGGAAAAATAGCCAAAAGTGTGTTGAAGATCGTTCCTCTCTATCTTACCAGTGAGACCTCTAAGCTTCTGAGAAAGATGGGAGATTGCATAAACCGAGCGTGATAGGTGAGCGGTTAACGCTCTGGCCCCGCATTCTGGACGTCGCCGGTTCGAATCCCCGTCCGGGCATCCAGATTTGGGTTTTCCATGGTTTTCCCAAATCACTCCAGGTGAATGCCGGGATCCTGCATTCAAAAGGCCATGGCCGAATTCCTTCCCGTTCCTTGTCCCCAATAACATCCCTCCTCTAATGACCTCGATGTCGACGATGCGTAATGCCATAAGTAAAAAAGGAAAAAAAAGATTGCATAAATCAATCGATAGACCAAATAAAGTATTCTACTGTATTTGCTGGCAATTGAGAATGCAATTGTAAGCTCTTTTATTGTAATCCCGGCTGTCAAAGGCGTATATTCGGCAGGTTAATGCTGTGCCGCAAAAGGCACTTGCAGACAGAATACAACTGAACGAATTTTGCGGGTAGCTGCAATTTGCGGGGTAACTATACAAAAATCAATAAACTGTCACAGAAATTTCAATGGTCTTTTAAGAGTTTTACAATTAGAGTTATATGCATTCAGTTGTCGGCCAGAATTTGAGGGAAAACGAACAGATTTCACGCTTTTACAGAAATGCAGTGCGGACTCTTTAGAGGCAGTGCCCTGCTTTTCCCTAAATGTCGCCAATCAAGGAGAGTGCCCAGCCGAACGAGAGCAGCAGGCGACAGGCAGCCAACATAACGGCGCCAAATCCCGGGGCGGAGGCGCTAACCAGACGTAATGCGTCAATCACGTGTCTTACTCCGTATCAACGCACCATTTTACAATACCCCAAGCGTATTGGTTCATAGTACTAAGAAAATAAAAATGAATCATTTTTCTACTACTTGCTTACTTTTATCGTCTTTGAGAGATCCAATATTGTGCGTAAACCACAGAAAACAAGTGTGCTGGAACTTGTTCTTTTCTATCATATCAATGAAATGTTAAATTAATTTTGCAGCTTTTGAGTTTCAGACAGAACTTCGTTCTAAAACGTAGGGTTACAAATGACTAATGCAAAGACGCTTCCGGTGCTTGGTGGGTGTGGGTGGGTTGCAATGCTCGGTGGGAGAACGCCAGTTCAGATTCCCGACTGGTTAAACACATTTAGATTTTCAGTGGTTCCCAAAATCATTCTAAGCCAAAGTCAGAATGGTTACTTCAAAAGGCTACTATCGAATTTCTTCCTATTTCCTGTCCCCAGCCTATTCTGGCTCTAATGACCTCGACGTCGATTAGTCGTAAAATCGGGAAAAATTTGTGCTTGACGAACTGTAAATACTGATATCTAGTGTCTTAGTGTTAATGCAGCTATATTTATACATTTCCGGATGTTCTGAAATTTGTTAATACAATGTACACTTACTCGATTTCTCTTAACACCAAACTGGTTGTACTGAGTTAAACTGCCAATACAGTTACAACACAAAAGTTTAGGACTGTTACATTTACTTAAATTATTCATGTGTATGTTGTAATACAGTTATGCTGGAAACGTTATAGTGGTATCTGATTTCTGTAATCACCTTGTTTTCAAAACGTCACTGTTAGCTGTTAATAACGAACGATATCGAACAACCACATTCATTAAGTGATTACAGAAAAGATGCGACTCAACATTAACATTCGCTACACCTTGACATAAAGATTAAAATTAACTCCTTCTACTGCGATAACTGATGGTCTCGTTCTCTATGGCTAACAATATTTCCATTAATGAATTTTCACGACACCATCCAGCTGGATACTTGTGAAGATTACATTACACCAACACGCCCAGAAATCTCTACAAAAACATTAATGAAATGGTCATTTGAAGCGATGATTGTACTGCTATTTTCGCAAATTTGTTGACCTAATTTAACAAAATAACAAAAATATTTGTAGGAAGAGAAGATCTATAGGATTTGAAAGATTATCGATTCGACAAATTTGTTATCAGACCGTGCTTTTTCTGTTAAAAAGTCATTTAATGTATTCCTTGTTATGCACCTACTTTAGATCACAAAATTCTATCAATTTTGTCAAAATTCACGTTCTTTAACTTAAACATTGATTTCTCATCGTTGCGAAAGACAAATTTATAGTTCTACTTTCGTTCTAAATATTTCCATGCACAATAACTTGAAACATCATTTCTTCTCTTCTACGTAGTCTTAAAACAGTTGTCTTTGGGACTAATTTTGATGTCATAAACGGATGCTCCCTACAAAATGATGAAGCAGGGTCTAAATTTACCGATCATCCCCCAGTCTCGATAACATGGATTATAAGAATATTTGTGAAGGCAAATAATGACACCAGGAAGTTGAATGGTCCGATTATCAACGATTACTTAAAAACCACCTGTAGGATACTATAAAGCTGGGTATTCAAGCCGAGGGTAGGTTGGGTCATCCCATAGGAGGTATACTTAGCGTGGTGTTACAGGTAGGATAGGCAGTTCCAGTTCCTTTCTTCCTTACCTAACCTAACATGGTAATCCTACCGCGTAAAATAAATCGTTCTAGCGTTCTTCACAATACACAACAATCTTTGCCAGAGATGAAGGTCGGGTTAAGAGCCTTTGGAAATTCTAACTGAAAACGGGATCCGAACCGGGGACCTTTCTCTAACAATTCAACTCCCTTAACCACTAAACCACCAGTCCTCACTGTGAGACACTACAAGACTTCGGTGAAAGTAGTTTGGAGTGATAGCGAGTCGAACAGTGTGGATATCAATATGTTGTCCGTAGTTAAGTCTCTCTCGTGGCCTATTTACGGCATTGTGGGTTTTAAATTTGCTGATTAACACCTACGGCGTTCCATGTGAGCTACAACTCACGTCTTCTCATGAAGCTTGTGACTTTTATGTCAGGATTGTGTCCAACAACAATACGGAGAACTAAAAGTGTTTTACTGATATCGCTCTTTCGTGAAGAAGTAATGAAGTACAGTAAATGGTACGAATGTGTTCAGTTCAATAATGAACGGAGAGTCTCGATAAATATTAAAACACACAGTGAATATTTGACTTACGCAAACTGTTACTAGGTACTAGAACTTAACATTTAATCGTTACATAAGTTGTAGGAACAATTATGAAGAAATATTAAATTAGTGATTTCATTGCAATCATATCTCTGGTATCTATTACCTTAACATGTTACGAACAGATTTAGACTAACTTTAATTAGGTCAGCAGCCACCAATTGTATGTAGTTGCAGGGTGGATTTTACAGTTTAACTCTCATATTTCTGCCAAATTGTGAGAGATTAGTGCTATAAAAATTACACACGTGATTTATTTTGTTATCTGCCTAGAATAGTTACTTCTGCCATATAGAGAAGTCGTAAGTGTAAATGATAAAATGAAATTTCAGACGAACCATTTTCACTTTTGTTGTAATGACCTAAATTATTTGCTTACAGATACCGCGAAGAATGCAACGAGAAAACATAACGGGATTTCAAAACTGCATAACTTCATATATGAAAAGTAATTAATAATTATTATGTCATATTACAAAAAATACAAACTACTGTATACCAACAATAAGCTTAAAATTATGTCTAGATTTTGGACATATTGCACAGAAAATCCACCCATAAAAAAGCTAGAAGAGTATTTGAGGATGTGCCTAGTAGTTTTTTTAAACAAATCCACTGCCTCATGAAGACAAGAAGAGGATTTCCTATTTTTAGTTGTAAAGCAGCAGTTCAGTATACTCTCCCTGTGCCTTAAACTAACGTTATTGTATGTTTGAGTCCTGGATCAGACGCCCAGTGGAACAAATGCGTCCAAATTCCTCCCTTCCCCATTTATATTTAACATAAAAATTTTCCCCATTTAAAGTAAGGTTTAATGTCTATGGAGGATTCGTTGGATGTAATATAAGGACCCTAAGATGTCGAATATCTTTGTTTAACAGTGAAAAAGGCAGTTCTGAAACTCACGAACAGAAGCAACTTCACCATTTCAGAGTACGAAGCGTAATATTGGCCATCACTCCATGATTAAGGTACGCCCTAGATATCGATTTGAAAAATGTCAGAAGAAATTAAATGACGCGCAAGAAACCACAAATGCATCAAAGACATTAACTAAAAGAAACTTCTGGTGCAGTAACAACTCTCCGCTCTCCCTGGAATACAGCTCATGTTTCGTTATCGTGGTAGGACTGGCTCGCCGGGTTCCCAGTTCGACTCTAATTTCTCCGAGGTGATCAGTATGCGAATGGGCAGCTGCCTCATTAAGATTGCCGTCACGTCACCGTAACTGGCTAAATCCATTAATGGAACACTGACCAGCAGGCTCAGCTAGGGCTTCATCCCATAGTCCTCCTACCCCGCGGCCTACCTCAATACTCACCATTTGCAGGCGACCCAAGTGTGGGAAGAGCGGACTGCAAGAAGCAGCCGTATTCAATCACTTTGAAAATAGTGCTTGTTTAAGTAGAGGAAAGGTGCCAAATTCGAACTACCGTTTTGTTTTTCACCTGTTTCGTCTTTGCTTTGAGTTAATTTTACTTGAATTATAATACAATACGTCCTTTGTTATGTTTTAAAATACTCCCTGCATGACAGAAGTTAGATATCTGATCATAGTCTTCAAATTCATTTTTTAGTTACAAAAACAATAACTGAGAAAAAGATAGGCAGAGTCCGACCCGTGCTAAGAACGTACACAAAAATTACCAGAAAAGTCCATTTAAATAAAAAAGGATTTATTTTAATATTTGACCGTTTGGTATAAACAATTTAGCTTATTTGATAACATTAATAACAATATTTTAATAATTTACCACGTAAGAAAAAATTGATATGTTTTTAAACTAATAAGTTCTTTCACTAACAACAAAAATCACCACTTTTCTTACAAAGATTTCTATTTGTTATGGCCATCTAAAACAGCATTTGAAATCGCTTTAACAAATTGACGACATATTAATATCAACTATGCGTGGTCGAACTTAGAGAACAGCAGTTTCAGGCATTTGAAAATAATGTTGGATAGATATTAACGTGCACAGATGACACAATGTTACAGTATTGTATCTGCTAAAGACACTACAGTCAACAAACTGTTACTTTCTCCTTTTGGAACACTATAAAAACGACGTTTAATGAAGCTTTGACTTTCGTTGATAGCGTAACAGGCGGGATACTTGTCTCTGCCCAGCCCTGCAGACTTCAAAACACATCATTTCTTTTGATATTTACATCTTGAAATATATGCTGCCAGAATAAGCACCGTCCAAGCGAAATAAGGTGTCGGTCCGATTTAGGAACGCGGGTCCGTTTTTGTTACTTTTTGCTAGTGTTTTGTATGACTACTCTCGTTCTTTGAAAGATACGTTTGGGCTTCCATAACTTGCCACTTGTCGCTAAAGCCATTATATCAATGTGCAAAACGTAGAATAACATAATATCTACCCGTTTTTAATGTTGTGTCCATAGCAGGTAATTCAGTGAGGGGTGACACAATGTCACTTTCTTAGTATCATTCTTTTACCAATATCGATTTATACTTTGTTTTTAACATTTTTTTCTGTCTAAGCTCAGAGAAATTAAGTAAGGACCTACAAAGTAAGTGTCACATTTTTATTTTGTTCCTATACAATAATAAATTAGAGAAACATATTCTCCAAAATTTCCAAGTGGATGTTTTCTACTGACCCGGAAGTACTGAAAGTTTTAACGCACATTTCGAACAATTATCGGAGAGGTACAGTCTTTGACATTATTTCTGGCTGCCGGTGAAAAATTCTATCACTCTTATTTTGCACAATCTGGCATCAATGTCATCCCAGGCAACAGGAACGCAATACTGGCTCCGCCTCCTCGCAATTTCATTGGTGGATATTTTATTCAGAGCCATCTATACTGCAGAGTTTTCATTTCCTAAAGTCAATGCAGGAAACAATTGGCCAACAGGTAGGAATTAAGCTCCTCCCACTGACGATTCTTATTGGCTGAACAGTTCATCATCCTACCATTACATTTCTATAATACTTTACCAAAATTCAGATCTTGAAAACGTTTGCCAAAAGTTCTAATTAACGGGATTGCATTAAAGTGAGGCAGGAAACAGGCTCAATGCTGTATATTACTACGGTTGATTAGCATAAACTATAACGATAAGATTGAAATACTCATTTTGATAATTCCTTCGGATAATATTTCACTCATATATCTGGTCAGTCCACAAACCAAGGGATAATCATGTCCATGAGGTAGAATTTTTAGTACTACGAAACTACAGAAACAAGAAATTATTTCGGAAGTGTCTCTCTCCAAGATGGATTGAATGAAACAGTCTTCCTACGCTGCGTTGTATACGCCTATTCGAGGAAAGTAGCACCGAGCTTGCAGTGGTCCTATGGTTAGCGTTCTGGGTTGCTGAGCGAGCGGTTCCGAGTTCAAATCCAAGTAGTTCTTATTATTTATTTTTTTAAATTTTTTAAATTTAGAAATCTATCTTTACTTGTATTTTATTTTTAAGCGTACCGAAACTGCACATTGCTTATTAGTATAAGGTATCCATGATTCTTTCCTAACTGCGTCAGGAATAAGATAA